>BJBW01004631.1:101468-138887 GCA_004320125.1 Scolopax mira | reverse complement strand
TGCATAATGGCACTCAGGATGATCTGTTCCATGACCTTCCCAGGCACCGAGGTCAGACTGACAGGCCTGTAGTTCCCAGGATCATCCTTCCGACCCTTCTTGTGGATGGGCATCACATTTGCTAGACACCAGTCAGCTGGGACCTCCCCAGTTTGCCAGGACTGTTGGTAGATGATGGAAAGTGGCTCTGCAAGCACTTCTGCCAGCTCCCTCAGAATAACGCATGAGTCAGTATGAGCAAAGGAGGCAAAGCTCATCCAAGCCAGAGCAGACTTGTTTTATCTTGAATCAGTTCCAGTCTGTTGGTTGTGCCATTTGGCAGAGTGAATTTCCCTGTGTTTGCTCTAAACTAGCAATATCTTTGCCCTCTCTGACACATTACAGAGGTGTCCCTTCCAAGAGACTCCTCCTACTTCAGGAACCCATGAGGTTCCCAGGGGCTTCTCTACTAGAGCACACACCAGATCTGAAGAGCTGATCTCTACTACACACATCTCTTTTCAGCTGAGGTTCCAAGCCTCCTCTGTTTAATGCTGTCACAAACTCCTACAAATACCTCCTTTGATGGGCAAGAAGTCACAGCCTCCAACACAGGATATTGTTTGTCCTTCTTCATGGACACATGGCAAGTACGTCCCCCCAGGCACCTGCCAACATGACTATCTGGGAAGGTAAAGGTCAGCTCGGGGCTTCTCTTCTTCCCAGGATGGTTCCATGGTCTCACATTACTGCAGGCTGATTTTACATACACTCCAGGAACAGTCCCCTGACGCCTTACACTAATCCCCTGCAGGTCACACCACCTAGATCTCACAGCAGGACTACAGCAGAAACCCAGAGCGTGTGTGTGCCTTTGTGGGTAAAGGACTTCAGTTAAATTAGAAACTGGTACTGTTAAGAACACTAACACAAGAATTTCACAGCAAGAAGCAAATACGACAGCCTTTCAACACTGGCAACATAGTGGGGGAGAGTATTTTTTAACAGGACAGCTGCTACTGTTTCTCCCTCATATGAATTAAAATAGGAATCAAGAACTTCTAATTTATGTGAAGACATAGGAAGAAAAAGCCAGAATGAGCTTACCCACTGATGGGAACAGCCTTGAGAAGGGTTTGGAGGATTCAATCTCAAGAAGGCTCTAGCGGGAAGGAAGTGTGTCCTGAGAGAGGAAAGCCTCTCAGCCTCATGCAACAAATTCTCATTGCCTTGGGTCCCACTGATTAGTCTTAATTTTTTCAGCACTGCTCTTATCAGATCCTAGAACCTTAGGATCAGCACATGGCCTATGAAAGCTATTGAACAAGAATTCAGATTAAATTACCAAAATAATTTTATTATGACCTTGGTCACTAATTGGAGTCATCAACTTGATACAGATAAACCAAGGCCTGCAGATGCAGCACACCTCCATGGCATGTGACTAAAATTTGATTTAGGAAAACAAGCACCAAAACCTGCAGTTGCTGTTGGCAGCTTGGGGGAATAGTGAGATACTGCAGCTACTGCCTATACCTATACCAATCTGATTTGTGATAGCCAGGGAGAGGTCAGTGAATCTGCATAAGTTCACTGCAGACCTGAGTAAAAGGAAATTACAAGCTCGATGTATACAGACCTTCCTCTGGATGGAGCACAGACCAGCAGTTCAGGGAGATCAGTTTTATTTCTGTCTCTAATCTGCTGGGTAACCCAGAGGGAAGAGAAGTCACTTTCTCTGCATTTCCCCCCATCACCACCACCTACAAAATGCAAATAACATCTCTGAATCTCTTTTGCAAGAGTGGTATGAGATCTACTGACAAAACACCAAGCAAAAGAGCTAAGCATCATTAATAGCATTCCCCTCAAAATGCCACAACCATGACTGTGTAGGTGATCAAATTAAAAAATTAAGCTGACAGTTTCCTCAAGCACTGAATGGCAATAGAGAAGGACAGTTAATTACACCAAACCTCAGTATGATATCCTTCAAACAGACAACTGCCACTCACCTTTCCCCACGGTCACCTTCCCCCAGATCTGCTGGGGCAAGCTAACAGTCACCACAGCAGGACTACAAGAAAGGGGTTAGGTCCCAAGTATCCTGCATCCAAGTGTGGGTGAATGGGAGAGGAAGGGATGCTGACCTTCCCACCAAACACGGGTGGCACAACACCCAGGAGAGAGGCCGATGGCAGCAGCAGCACGTGGTGAGCTGGCTGGGGCAATTTTTAACCACCAGCCCTGGGGCACAGCACCAACCTAAGCCTGACCCAGAAAGGACCTCCTCTGGCACAGCTCTGGCCTTCACATACGTAGGTACACACACGCTCCATGAGCCACCCTGCCAGAACACTCCTGAAGCCCCCAGTAGGAAGAAATGCATTGTGGCGTTGTGCTGCTGGGTGTTGTAGTGGCACTTTGGAGGACCAGCCCCACTGAGCTAAGCATGCACTCACAGTCCAAGACTCATGGGGACCCCACGGAGCAGAATAGGGGCTTCTCTGAGGAGAAGCAGACAAGGAGAGGCAACGTGCAACTTGCTAACAGCATCCTGCCTGAATCCTAAAGAAAAATAATAATCTCACTGCTTATTGAGGCAGGGTTAATGAGTTTGTCTTCAGCAGTCTCTGCACAAATGGAGAGTTCTGCCTAACGCACATATACATAAGTAACTGTAGGTTTCCTACCTGCTGCTCGGGTTCAGCTATGCTGACTGCAAAGGGGTTTCACAGGCCACTTAATACCCCTTAACACCACGGGATCACTCAGCATCCATTTCCTTCCTGAGCCACAGACAATACTGTGGGAACCAGGGACACAGGGCAGATGGTCCTGCAGGTAGCCTTCAGGTCCTGCAGGTGACTGAGCAGCCAGCCACAAAGTAGGTCTCTTGGTCTAACCCTTAAATCAGTATAGCTACTGCAACTTTCACAGTCTCAGCACAACTTCTCACTTTACCTTCTAGCTGGCATATCAATTAGCTATTGGTAACTTGTGAATCTTCCTAAACTTTCTAAAGCAAGACCTAGACAAATTTCCATATGAATTTAAACAGTTTTAAACAGAGAAAATTTAAATTAAATTTAATGACTTGCTGGGACTTCCCTTTACTATGCAAAAAGAAAATCCTTTAAAGCCCAATTCACTTCTTGCTGCTGGCTCTTAATGATTTCTTTATTGCTTGGACATGATAAAGCAGCTGGGTCAATCATTCTTCTACATTTTCATGGCTCCAAGAATCTAACATTTATTTCTATACAAAATCATTTAACAGAAAAGCATTCAGTCATCTTGAAAAAAAAACCCACACCAGCAAATTCTACCCTCCCCACTTCCAAAAAGAACCCCACCAAAAGAACACACCAAGTTTTGGGCTTGGTTCCTTGAGAGTTTCCTTTTAGCCAACAAGAGAACTAGAATTCTGCTTCAGTTCCTCAGGTTGTTTCTGACCCCCACTGGCACACAAGTTCGGAAATAACAAATGTATTGAAAAAGAGGCAGCATAATCAAATATTTGGGACCAGATCAATTCCTTTCTCAACAGATGACAGCAATATTATATGGCTAGATTTATAGCTATCCAACACTCATACGCATCCATACACACACACACACTTCATGGCACCATATTTCAGTAGTAATAGCTTTCTTTCAAGTTGTCTAATCTCAGCCTGCTCTCTCTTGTGCTCCCACCCAAACGTGAGTAAGGAAACTTTGACCATGTTAGTCTAGAAAGAATCACAGAAGCAGTAAGCAAGAGCCGGTGACAGGATCCTTTTCCCTCTTGTTCTGTAATTTGCATCAATTCATCTTTTTTTAGTCCCACATACCCTAGGGAAAGCCTCTTAAAAACAACCTTGAGATAGTTTAGTTTATCTTGTTATGTTTAAGCGAAGACCCCTTCTCCATTTAGTTTTCAAGCAAAGTGCTTATCCTTGGCCCTAGGGATTTGGTAGATGACAGTGCATCTCCTAGAGTTTAACCTCCAGGATGCTGTGTCCCTCAAATTGCCCCTCAAATTAATTTAGCCATTGCTACACTTACCAACTACTTACAGATGGCCTGCAGAACACGAGCTGAAGTTTGTTTAATCTGTGTGTCAGAGAGCGAGCTGAGAGCATGAACTGAAGCTTTTACTCTCTGATTTACACCGATCGGTGCTTCTTTGTGGCTGCAGTTCTGCAGATCCTGAGCATACACACACAGCCACGGAAAAGCAAAGCACTGTCCTGTGTGTTTGCAAGATGCTCTTAGTTCACTTGCTTACTCCCCGAGTCAAAAAATCTCTTCAAAGTGACTCCATGAGGAGAATGACAAGGCTAAACCAGTGAGGGAGGCAGGACTCCATCTCGTGTTTGTGAAAAAGCACGAGCAGCTCGTACACCAGTGTGGAAACCAGAGCCCAAGTTTCACCTTTCCTAAGCAAGAGGCTAATGATTAGGCTGAAGCTGGGAGCACATAAAACTTCTCACTGCTTTCTGACCCCGTCTTTGACAATGTCTACCAACCATTTTAATCTTGCTGCTTTCCCCTCTCTTCTGCACTGGGCTTTGTGGACCCTCAGTCCCCGCTTTCAGCACACAGGGGACATCACTACCTCATGGTGGGTTCCCCTCAGCGGCAAGGCATTTAAGAGGCAGGGCCTGAAACGTTCAGCCAGGCAACCCCATGGCTCTGTTGGTGACCCACTGTCTTCATACTGTCCTATTCCAAGCAATTCCATGACTAGTTACTCCAACACTGACCTCTAGGTCAGCAAAACGGTCCCAAACACCCTATCCACCCACCTACCCAAGCTAGCTTGGCTGACCAAAACTAGATGGTGCTTGCTGGAATAGTAATATTATGCATCTGAACTTCAAATTCAGATGTGAATTACCTCAAGTTTGTCTGCAGCCTGAATACTTGCTCAATTCTTTCTTTTGTGTTGAGATTTAGAAAGCAAAAAAGGGAAGAGATTAAACCAACCCATTATTGCTTCCAGGTTCCTGCAGCTGCTTTCACCTGCACCCCAGAGAAGAGCTGGCAAAGTAGATCAACTGACCTGTGCTCACTGAATTTAAAGGCCAAGGGCTGACTACTAAAAACTACCTTCACATGTTTCCAGCCCAAAACTCTATTCTCAGAAGATCTGGAGATTTAAAATTAAACTCAGGAGTGAATAAAGGCAGCCTGCTGGCTGACATGATCTCCCTCCTTGTTAGGCTTATTAGTTTGGTTAAGTGCTATGTTGAGCCAACCATATTAATTCTAGCTTCAAAAGAAACTAATCTCTGCTAGCCACACAGTCTCCATAGCCACTGTGGCTAGCAAGCTTTGTTCCCAGCAGTCTTCTGATTCAGAACTGAAAGCCACATTAATGCATTAGGTGTGGGCACAACTTTAGGTACACCACAAGGTCTCATCTGGGCTCTAGGGCATCTTCTCTGGGTCACAAACAGGTTAAGCAATCTACACATACTTGTTTTCTGGACTGCCTTCATTTTCATTAATTCTGCTGAACATGATTTTTTTTAACCCAAGTGAAGCAACTACATGGGTATGCTCTGACCTCCTGTCATACTTTTCAAAGACCAAAAGAAGTCTTACATCAGCTGGAAGATGAAAGAAAGGGAGTGTTTTGAGTAAGATGGCTCATGGGCTTTTTCTCTACCCAGTACGCCAAATCTGCTGGCCTTTCATGATGGGTGTTTTTCAAGCAAGAGGTGTCTCTTCACAACCTGGCTGAAGCAAGGTAGTACCCATTGTATTTTAGGAGTCTACTCACAGGAGACTATAACCACACAGCTGACATTCTTCTTCACTTTCTCTACAGAAATCAGCTTGTGGGGCAATTAAAGAGACTAACCTGCATGGCCCATCTCCCTGACAAGGCCAGATGAGGACAGCTGATCCTTTTCCATCTCTGATAGTGGCTGAACCCAGCCAGCCAGGAGCCTCTCTTCCTTTAATAGGGAAGAACACAGACTTATAATCAAGCATCAGGACTGTAGATACTAACTGGATTAAATGGTTTAGTGGCCCAAAGCAGAAGGTGCTACTGAATTAGGGCATTCCTGCTCCACAGCATTTAATATATTAACATCCTTTTGGGTACTATATTGGGAAGCTTGGTACAAAGATTTCCTTTCTCTGATGACAGTTTCAAGTCTGCACAATTCTTCCTTTGATGGCTCAAGTGATTAGGTGTTAACAAGAGGAACCTAGGCACTTAACACTAGGGAGTTTTAGCACCAGGTTCACACCCCCCTCCCTCTCCCTACTCAGCTGAGGGATTTTTCTCATTCCCCACTAATGTTAACAGCAGGTACTTAAAGCAATTAGACATTATCGCCTCTCTGGTCTTTATTACTTCCTAGCTTCGTATCAGCTGCTTTGTATACAATAAAAGAGCTGAATTAACAGGACTGGTACAGACTATTTTGTCTTCCCTCCTTTATTCTGTATGAAAACAGTGGGTCGTGGAGCCACATGGACAGGCTGTGAGCTACAGTGCTTTAGACCATTATTGCCAATTGCCATAGTATTTTACAAGGGGGAAAAAACCACAGGTAGCAAAGAACAGACATAGGGAGATCATAGAGAATGTGACACGGGGAATATGGGTAGGCCATGGGGACAAAGAAGCTGGAAGGATTTCCCAAGTCCAGCAGAACAGCCTGCAGCTGTGTCTACGCAGTGAATTAGCTGCCACACGGCTCTGCAAGTTGCACGGGCAGCCTAGGGACAGAGGTACGATGCCTCGCTCTTGTGAAAATAAACCCCTGCATCTACTGAGCAGCTCTTGCTTGCCTGGAAGATAACTGCTGTAAACTTTTAATGTAGGGATAGCAATAAACTCCTGTGCCCTCTATGTTTGGTGTTCAAAAAGAGGCTTTCCCGTATTTGTTCAGCCAGGTAAAAGCTTGCCCTTTTTCTTCTCATTTTACCTTAACTCTCCATTAACCCTTAGCTTTAATGCAGGACGTCGGAGAATGATGTATTTTCCTTCCCACCACCCCACTTCTGCAGTATTTCTGAGCCTCACTTTGTCATTCCCAAGAGGGAAGGGAGAGAGCTTTGAGCTCTTAAATCCTGCTGTCGGTTCTTGCCTGAAAGAGGTAAGTAGGGAAACTGAAGGAAAGATGAAGAAAAGAGCCTGTCCCTTGTCAGCATTCACCTGTAGTGGAGCCAAAATGTGGGGTTAAACACCAAAACTAGACCCAGGAAGAGAAATGAATTGGGTACTTACACAGTTTCATCATTCTTGAACTCCAACTCCCCGTAAGTGTCTTCAAAGTCTTCTCCACCTCCTTTCGCTGTCCCTTCTACTGTCCTAAATGGCACTATGACTGTACCCCGAGCACCTGATGTCCTTAGGACTTTGACTTCCATCACACCAATGCTCTCGCTGACATGTATAACATCACATTCAAACGTGAAAATGCCAGCATGGTCATCATCCAGTATAGTCACTGTGGCCACACAAGGAGAAGCCAATATGGCCTTTGGATACGGGGAGTTACTGAGCTCTGGAGGTTCCTCACTCTCCACCACACGGAGATTACTGAGCCGCACAAAGAAATGCTCATCTTCCTCAAAGATGTCATCATCAATAATTCCCACTGAAAACTCCTTCTGGGTCTCCCCTGATTTCAAAACAACAGTCCCCTCTGTAAACTCATAGTCAGCACCAGCATTAGCAGAGCCATCCTCTGTTTTATAGTCCACGTAGATGGTTTTGGACATGTCCCCTCCTTTCCGCACCACTGTCAGGAGAACAGCACCACAGTTCTCAAGACACTGGTAGGAGCATGGGTCAAAATAAATTTTGGAGATGAATTCTTCAGGTTCATCTGGCCGCACCTCATTCAAGCTGGTGCTCTTCTTGGCTTGCTCAGCTGCATGCTTCTTCAGAATATTGCCAGCTCCCGTCATCATTCTGGTAGCCTGAATGCGATAAAAGGCTCTGCTCTTTTGCTGATGGGACAAGGCATAGTAGTTAGCCATTTCTACCAGCTGATCCAAGTCCTTTTCTGGGTGCTTTTGCTTCAGGTCCTTAAGGATCCGGATCATCTCTTTGCGAGATTCATCTACCTCCTTCCCCTCCACAGTCACTAAGTTTCCATCCAGAAAGTGGGAGTTCATCATCTTGCCGTCCATCTCAATACCCTTAGGGTGATCACCTTCTGATTCTATGATAATGCCCCTGTGCTTGTCAGTACGGTACTTTTTGTGCATATACTTATAGAAAAGCAGACGTCGATCTGCTATCCAAGCCAGAAGGACACAAAGCGGAAAGAAGAAAAGTGTGAGCAGACCTTCCCAGACCTGAACCACACCTGGAGAGAAGACAGCAAGGATCATGTACAACCAGATGTAAGCAAAGATGCTCCATGCAGCTGTGACAAAGAAAACCCTCAGGTGTTTTATCTTTCTGGTTTCCCCATCAGGGATCACATAGACACAGATGGCAATGATGATAAACATATTGAAAGCAGCGCTGCCAACAATTGTAGACGGCCCCAGGTCTCCAGCTATGAATCCATGCCCACACACTTCTATCAGAGACAGAAGGATCTCAGGAGCAGAGGAGCCTAGAGCCATGAGGGTCAAGTTGGAAACAGTTTCATTCCAAATTCGAATGGTGGTCGTCGTGGTCTCTCCATTTGGTTTCTTAATTGTGATTTCTTTCTCTTGAGATGTAATGACCTCTATAGATGCCATGAAACGATCTGCAATGATGGAGACTCCAAGGAACATGTAGATCAGTGCTACAAAGTATACGATAACACGGGCAATTTTGTCCCCAAGGGATGGGTTTTCTGGGTACCATATTGGCAGGATAACACCTTCCTTGCAGTCAAAAGATCCTGAACACGAGCTGTTTTGTACTGAACTGGTTGAGTCTCCCGTCAGGCCAGCATCCACCTGCAAACCATGCAAAAACAGCACAAAAGTAACCAGCCCAAAATGGAGGAAGGCCGAGGTGACAGGCTGCAAGCTTAACCACGCCATACACAAGATGCAACTTCCACTGTGTAGATCCAAAAAGGCCAAGAACCTGAAACAAACAAAACAGAGAGGGGGGAGGGAAGCATGAGAGAAAAGGAAGATGCAACATTTACCCAAATGCACTTCAGTATCTCACCACTGAAGACTACTGGTAGAGATGCAGGGGTTGTCTCTCTGTCACTTTGAAGAAGGTATTTAGCAGGGACTCTAACAAACTGCAGCATTTGTATGCCCAGCAGATGAAGACCAACTGCTGGAAAAGTAACTCAGAGGAAAAGTGTATGTAAATAATAGCCCATTCTTGACCTACAGTATGTGCAATAGGAGTACTGAGTGCCCAGCTGCCACTCACCTAAAGATGCCATGCATCACCAGCACATAGCATTTCAACTCAGCATGGGAAACCAACCAAAAGGCTCCCCGTCTCACTACACAGGGGATAAGACAAGCCAAGGAATCACTAGTAATACAAGAAGGACTATTTAAGGCCAGTGAGCAACCTCCAAATGAAATGCGTTTGTTGGACATAATTCAGTTATGAATTAACTTGGTGGCAAACCATCCTCACACAGCCAGCCCCTCTTTAAAGGCTGCAGAGTCTCCAGAAGGGTCCTAGGGCTCCCCTAACTTTCTGAGGCACAAGGCCTCCACGATAGGAGGTAACTACGTCAGCCCAGAAATAGGACAAAGGATTTGTGTGCTTGGCAAAGCACCAAAGGCCATTTCTCACTAGCCTTTCCATTGCGATCTGGAGGATCACATTTTATTTCAATAATCCTACTTTTACATGGTCACAGAACCTTATAGAATCACTAGAGCTAGAAAAAGCTGTGCTCATGAACCCAGAGGATACAGAAAAACAGATGTACCCACCAACATTCCCCCTGCATCCCTAAGAAATTGATTTATTTTCAAATACCCTGTAATACAAAAGTAATCTCTAACCTAAATACCAGGCAAAACCAAAGGAGCTGATCCACGTGTCACAGATTTGGCATATCACTGCCCAGTAACGCCTTCTGTTACTTATGGACTGTATCGCTCGAGGGCTTGCCCCACTCAAAATTAGATTCTGAACGGTTCACATTGCCATGGACCACATTATTCTCCTTCCTTTATATCATGCCTCTGGAAGAATTTGATCTCAGGCTTAGCTGACAAATCACGTTTGTGAGTCCAGACACAGCCAAGTATCTCACAGGAAACATCAAAGTTAATAGCAGCATTATCTACAGCACTTGGAAGGTTCAAGAGCCTTAACTCCCACTAAGTTTCATTGAGGTTTCTACTGCCAAATCAGTAGGGCTGGGATTAATTTCCCCTACTGTAGCTCTCTAAATCTTGGGCAGTAAGTTAAATTAAGTCACTTAGGCTTCCTTTGTAGTTAGAGGAAAGAGACAGTCGCTTCCAGGGGACAATCCCTCCTGCCCTACCTCTGTTCTGACCAAAAGATATACTTAAGACACATCTTTAGAAGGGATTTTGTCCTTTTCCATCTCTCTCCATGGTCTCAAGAGGGTGCCCAGACAGCCAGTTTAGAGCAGATGCCCAACCTTCAGATGGC
Organism: Scolopax mira; assembly: GCA_004320125.1. Taxonomy (NCBI): domain Eukaryota; kingdom Metazoa; phylum Chordata; class Aves; order Charadriiformes; family Scolopacidae; genus Scolopax; species Scolopax mira. The sequence goes on along the minus strand of BJBW01004631.1, from coordinate 128,344 downwards.
AGCAGTTAGAAGATATGAACTGACCCCTACTTGAGGCACTTGAGGAAGTCCCTCCCCTCTCCCTTGCTCTGCAAATATTGCAGGAAACATTTTAATGTTATCAGCATTAACAAATGCATCTCGAATAGCCATTTTATCATCATGTTGTGTTGCTCGCCTCTTTTCAAAAGCAGGTGCAATCTTCCTGATATCAACAAAAACATTTTCAACTTTCAGATAAAAATCTATTAAGACAAGTGAAACAGGAAGGAAAGCGTGAACAAGGACTGCAAATGAACAAAACCTCTCCTGACAAAGCACAGCAGAGGGGAGAGAATTGATTATGCAGTATCAGAATCACAAATCCATATCTGACACCCTTGATATGAAAAAACAATATACTTCTTCACGCTACCTGGACTGATTCAGAAGAGAGATTCTCCCACATTAGCTTATTTATCTTCTCTCTCTCCAATGCCTGTCTACCCTAGCCCCGCTGCCTGACCAAGCCCCCAGGGATCAGGGGGACATCAGACCCAGGGAGAGCTGTTAGACAGCCCCAGCCTCTAAATCTCATTTAAACACCTCACTGTCTGCATATCTCAGAGTCACAGGGAAGACTGAGCTACCCAGCACACACAGCTTGGGTTCACTTGGACACTCCATTGTGTCTTCCCTCCCACTCCGCATCAGATTTCTGGCTGCAGGATGTTGGGAAATCCCTGAGAAAGGGACAATGAACATGGCAGTGAACAGATCAGAGGGACTGTGAGCAGCAAGCCCAAGATGATCTACTCCAAGGTAGATGTGTGAAGGATGATGGCGTTCCAGGTGCCTCTGACTCAAGGTGCATACAGAGACCAACTGCACAAGCACAGCAGCTCCAAAAACACCCCAGGCACATCAGATTGTCCTTCTCCGTACTGCAATTGCTGGCAGGTATCCACCAACCTCTTGACACATCCAGCTCCCAGCTCCTACTTAACTGTACAGCAGCCAGTAGGTGCTGTGTCTTCCAAGATCAGCCAAGAAATGGCTGACAGAAAGACAGGAGTAATTTCAAAAACATCTACGTGACTCAAGAACCTAAATTTGGTTTCAAAAATTACTTAAGAGTCTAAGTATCACTTAAATTCAGAGCTTAGTCCAGGAATAGTACAATGACTAAACTGCCCTCTGAAATAAATCACTGCTACCCACCAACCTCCCTCTCTGTGGGACAACCAGCTTCTGTAATTAACACTGTCTACCTTCTGCAATGCCAAGATGGTTTCTATTGCTAGCCATTCCTCAACACACTCCAGGACCTTGCCAGTCCTCCTTAAATTTTTAATTTTATTTTAAGCAGAAGACAATTTTGTTATTATTCCTCAAATTAATTGTATATTATTTCAAAAACAACTTCTACCAGCGTAGCCTCTCTTTATGTGTTAGGACCTCCAAACTCAGGCTGCGGGTTGTAGACTAAAATTTCAGAATTTGCAAATACTTTTCTTCACTGGTTTTTCACTTGCTTTGACAAACATTTTAATGTTAAGCAGAGGTCACAATCATTTTCTAAAATGATACAATGACCCGATCCTGCAATTCTTTGACACAGATAAAATTCCCCAGTGGGACCAACAGGAACTTTGCCCACAGATACACCATCTAATAAGATCTTAATATGCATTCATTAACGTGAAAAGCATTAACCTAACCAATCTGAAAAACACAGTGAAGCATTCTTACTGTCATCTCCCACCTAGGAACTGGTGCAAAAGTGCTTTATGACATAGAATAAAACTATTCAATTTTAAAAGTGCTGTTAATAAAACATTGAGGTAACAGTTTTAACAGTCAGATGCCAGAGAACAGAAGAGTTAAAACTCACTCTGCAGCTCTAGGTCAGTGAGGTTGCTTATACAAGGCACAAATCTGCCCTCAGATATATCTTCTAAATTCAGTCCAGAAAACATTGGAGGGGACCTACATAGCTCTGGCCTGTCCAGAGTGAAGTAGACATGTCCCCTATCCCTCCCCTAAGCAGCAGTATTGATCTCAGCAGGGCTAACTATGACAACAGCCACCCTTTATAGTGAGTCCTGGTCTTAGGACTGAGCCTCCAGGTGGGCTTGCAGCACAGTCCTGAGTCACTGCTAGTCACCCAGAAGGTATTACGATGCCACTCCTCCAATGCCAGTGCGACAAAAGACATCCACATCTGGTGCAGAGAGGTGTCATTCCAGAAACATCACTCCCCTGGCCCTGTAGGATGCAAACAGGAGGCTGCAGCAACAGTGGGAGTCAGTTAGCATTGGGTGATCTTGGGCTTTATACCATGAGGATCATCATTTCCACTACCTCTTTGCTACCAGACATCATTTTCTCCTACAGGTCTCTGCCCTGCTATTGCTATCACATTGAATGCACGCAAATAAGGGCAGTGGTACTAAGTGTCCCCCTGTCTGGTAGGGTAAGTTCAAAGCATACAATCAATGCAAAAGAGAGACAAACAGCTGAAAGCATCCATGCAACAGGATGACCTAGTGTTTAATAGCAAGGCTCTGGGAAGATGCAAAACAGTTATTTTAGCAGGGGGAACTCCTTCTTCTGCAAGAGTTGACAATGGCCACATGATCCATAAATAGAACCCATAAATAAGAAGATCAGTTCTTGAAATACTTCTGGAGGCAGTCGAGAAAGTAGCACGGACCATGCTTGTCACAATTAAGCCTCCAATAGAAAATTATATTTTGACAACTATCAAGCTCCTTACATCTTTTACATACTCTTAGCTGAGTTTCAGCAGAGTGATGGTTTGTCTGCCGTGGGCCTATAGTGAGGCAGAAAGCTGGGAAGGCTATCCTTATCCCTTATAATCTATTTTTTTTGCATACAACTGCTCACATGACTCTAAAAGCCAGGCTATTTGCAAAAGGAAGCATTCACAACAAGAAGTAAAATCAAGAGGCAACATAACACAGTGATGACTGCTAACACATAAGCAAAGTCCCAAGATCACCGCTCAATAAATACATAATCTTAGTCCTTATTAATTTCTTATTTAGGCCGGAATTCCACTTAATCCATCATGAAAACCTCTGGATTTGACCTGCAAATAAGATTAGGTTGTCTGGCACCCCCTCTCCTTCCCACCCCCTAAATAAATCAGACACACAGAGTACATCTGTGGCCATATCTCCTCTCTTCCCTGACTCTAGCCTGGCCAGGAAAGGCTGCTGATTAGATCTGAGCGTGGGGTGAGCCCCTCTCATGCGTAGGCGCTGCCCAAGGACCAGACAGAGACCTCTCCACATCAAGGGTTTCATCTACTGCGCAAGCATCTGTCCCAAAACAGAGCGGATACACCACTGCTATTAGGGTCATCTTAGAGCCCCGCTCCAAAGCCGGAGGAGACAGAAATGAGGTTCAGCTTAATAACAGGGCCCCACCTTCCTCAGCTGCAAGACACATAAAAGCATTTTGATTGAGCCCATGGGGGTTTTTTTTGATAAGCATCAGCAAAAATTGAACTTACAGCCTTTCCGCCAAAGAACACAAATAACTGAGTTTTAACAGGAGAGGGATTACACCTAATTCACACTCCTCCCTCCCCCAGAATAAAAGCATAGCAAAACATTTAATAAAAAACAAAGCATATTTTTCAACTGTCTCCATTCAAAGACTATCGGGCCCTTTGCTCATCACTACAAGAGTACCCAGGGAGCCAGCTAAGATTTACCTGTGAGCCAAAACCCTGAGCAGTGTAATTAGATCCATTTTGTCAGACAAATGCAAATTTCCAAGCACAGACCTGTCCGTAAATCATCACACTGATGGCACGTGCCTACCTGATAGGAGCACAGCCACGGAGCCCAAACTGATTTTACACAGGTTATTGCACAGCAATAGGCAGTTTAGCTCCCTACTACTGCACCAGCCAGGTTTTATGAGGAAAAAAGGCAACGTAACTCATGCTCAGGCCGTTACAGAACCCCACAGTTCAGCTCTATGGAAAAGTTATGGCGAGGAGACGTAGGTGCTTGTTGCTTTGCTCTTCACAGTAAACATGCCAAACTCCAGAATTAGTGGCCTACAGAGTAACCCCCTCAGTGTGTGCCAAAACCAGCCTTTTATTTCTCTCAAGACCATGCAAAAAGCTACCATAAAAAACCCAGCTCTCATAGCAAGTCTTTTAATATTTACAAGCTCTACTAATTTGAGTAGTTCCTACCATTTTTGCATGGTACATAGAATCATTTAGGTTGGAAAAGACCCTTGAGATGATTGAGTCCAACCATCAACCCTACTCTACAAAGTTCTCCCCTACACCATATCCCACTGTTAATTGACACAATGACTCAAGTCTACTAATTCCTTATAAAAATGCTGCAGTGCAGGGATACAGTTCTATTCGGTGATCCCAAAGGCTGACCCAGAAAGAGCACACGTCTGTTTACGGTTAAAAGCAACCTCCCAACACTCAAATTGCCCTGGGGAACTGGCCCACGATGGTTTTTCTGCATTTTAGTATCCACGATGCTCCTGGAGAAGCAGTGGCATAAATAGCCAACCCATAAAGATGCCCATACTTTATTGGCCCCCCTTCCAACACTGCACCGGCTGCACTTGACTGGCCAGGTGTTTTACATCCTCACTCTCACCCCGGCTGAAGAATATTTGTACAGGGCAGATGGATATATATGGATACAGGAGCTGCAGTTTGCACTCTGTGCACAGATGCAGAGGAGGAGGCAGACGCTGAAGGAAATGCCACCACGTTCCTGAGAGCCATCCTCATTTATGGTGTGGGCCCGTGCAGCCTCCTTGGGACCCAGTGCACGCTTGCTCTTCCGTTCCTCGTACATGCCCATATGTCTCAGATTCCTCAGGCTAAGGGACAGCAAGTGTTAATTACCCTTTTCATTTTTTTCCCCTAGAACTGAAGTCTTTTTTACATTCAGAAAACAAAACCTGGTATTTAGGCTGACACATAGATTAGTAGTGTCCATCCTCCTGCCTAAAAGGCATATTATCTGCTCTGATGTAGATGGCTCTTTTTCTTTTCATTAATATTACACAATCTCACTGTTGTTTTTCTCTTTTCGCAGTACTTTTGAGTGGCCAGTTCACACAGGAGATACAAGGGACCTCCTGAGGCCATCTGGTCCAACTCCCTTGCTCAAGCAGGGCCAAATAGAGCCAGTTGCCCAGGACCATCTCCAGTTGGCTTCTGAATGTTGAAAGGATATTCAAGGACAAAGGATGGAGTCTCTGCAGACTCTCTGGGCAACCTCTTCATAGTAAAAAAGTACAGGTATGGAGTCCAAACCTGCCTGTGACAACCACATCCAGTGTTGGTGCTCTCAGAGCACTTGGTACAAACTGCACCAGGAGCTCACTGTCGTGCTTCAGTGGCAACCGCAACCACACACACATTTGGGAAAGTCACTGTCCTGATCTTTCAGAAGTCACTGGAAAGCCCCCCTTGCATGCTTAGGGGCAGATCTTCAAACATCAGTCTTTTTATTGTGTTTAGAGGTATTTCTAAACATAATTAAAGCCTTTTGGTGCTTGAATACCATTGCACAAAACACCATTCATCAGTCAGAACGGCCCCAAATCGAGAGGGCAGGTACTTTCAAGCGCCTTCTTCAGGCCCTTGATTTCATTCCTATGATGTGAAAGGTCCCAGTGAAGAGGCTGGAAGTCCTTCCTTTGAGGTTTAGAAGGCTGAGGGAAACAGAGGAGTGGAGTCACTGGGTCACCCCCTCTGGTGGCCCCCCCTGCCTATTCCACAGACTGCAGCTGATAGAGACAACCCAGAGCAGCCACCCAACAAAACGTGGGGTTGCAGTAGGCACTGACTCCTCTGCTGCAGCCTTCAAGGCATTGATTTTCATCCCTCTCTGTCTTGCTGGTTTATAAAGAGCAGCAAAGACCTTTTTTTTTTGGGGGGGGGGGAAGGCAAGGAAAAAAAAATTATTCCAGCAGTGTGAGGAAAACTTCTTGTCAGTAAAAGACGTTTTATGTAGTGCCTGTGGCAGCACACAGGGTGTGTTATTTACTGCTCCTGCTTCACGGACATATTATACTGCTGGTTCAGGTGCCACCATCAGAGTGCAACTTATCACCTAGTGACTCACAGCATCCTAGAGGAAAGATGACAGCAGAAACTCATGACATTTCTTTAGCGCTCTGGTGACAGGTTCTGCAACAGCTACAATTAAAGACCCTAGAATTTCTTGTCAACAGTGCATTTGTGCTGCAGAGCCAGTAGTTGTTTGCACACAGAGGCAAGGCTAAATGGTAAATAAGAGGGGGGAAAGCGTTGCAGTCATATCTCACCCCCTTTAGATCCAGAATTAGTTAAGAAAAATTCAAGTTTTCGGACAGAAAATAGTCATTTGAAGCAAAGAAAACAAACAGTATGGTGTGTGGGATCCAATGCACCAAGTAGCCAGGCAGAGAGCCCTTCCTCTGCCAGCTCATGGGCTCCTGGAGCAGCCACCAGCCAGCCATGCTGGGTGCTACCCTCTGCAGCTGGGGCACATGCTACTCTGATCCTCCAGAAACAGGCCTATTTCTTTCTTAACTTCTCCTCCAAGGAAAAAGAAAATTTCTGGGTTTTTTTTCCCCACCGAATACAGCAAAATATATGTTTTTACCAAAAATGCCACAACATGCACAACACAAATCATGAGTCCTTCACAAGTCTATTCAGACAGGCCCCCTCCTGGCTTGGTGAGAAGGAAAATATTTTAAAAATGAATGGAGGCAGGAGCAGCACAAACAGGGCACTGGGAAACTGGGCAGAAAACAGGGAGGGGAGAGGAGGAGGAGGACGCACTCCAGAAATTATCTTCAGCGCTGCAGCAGAGAACAAGTGGTTTGTCATTTGTCATGTTAAACTGAAGACTTCTATGCTCCTCTGTGCGATGGGCAGAGAATAGACAGGAAAGGCTCTCCCTCAGCCCAATTAGCCCAGGTTTCACAGAATTAGTCAGACCAGAGCCAGAAGAGTTGTCTGGTCCATGCCTCAGGGGCTGCTGCTGCATTGTTCCCCTTGTAAACATTATTTCCTAACACTTTGTCCAGATGAGTTTTAAATTACCCAAGTGACGGCATTTCCACAACTTCCCATAGAGACTCTGCCACGCTGTAATTTATCTCAGAGGTTTTAGCCATCTTCCTTATATTTAGGATGAAATTAAGAAAATTTATGCTGCTAGCTCTCATTATCCTGTCCTTGGAGCACTCTCAGCCATTCTCCTCCCCGCCTGAGATTTACATGCTTCAGATACTTGTAAATAGCTGTTCTCCTCCACAGTTATTCTTTGGCCAAAGCGCACAAATTTATTTTAATCTTTATAAATTAGCCCAGGCTGCCCTCTAATCGTTTGTCTTGATCTCCTCTTGGTTCTCCATCTTCAAGGCGGTCAGAAGCAGCTGGTATTTGCGAGCGACAGCCCACAGTACCTGTTCCCTGTCAAAACCAGCAGCAGATCTGCTCTTCTTGGAGCATTCAAGCCAAGCCTGGGCAGCAGCGAAGCCTCACCCCTCAGCTCTGCCGTACAACAGGTTTTCTTGAGGTGCTGGACTGCTGCAAAGATTAAATCTAGATTGCTCTACTCGAGTTGTTGCGTTGATGGCTTTCGAAGGTCTCTTGTCCCTGGCGCGGTGGGGCTTGCGTGAGGACCACCACCCTGACTGGCATTGTAGGAGGAAAAGCATTTTGAAATGCAGGAGGAGACATTTCCAGAGTTTCAACCCAAAAGTCAGGGTCTCCAGCTGAGAGGAGGGAAACACACTGCAACACGCTCACTGCTTCTCCAGATCTGAGCACAGCAGGAGGCATGAAAAATGCACTGAGCTATGGGTTATCCTCAAAATACCTCCCACTTCACTTGGAAGGTGCCAAAACCTGCAAATTCACCCATTTGAATACAGTTACCAAGTCGGATTTCACACAGCAGACTCACCCTTTACTGACACGTATCCCCACGTATCTCATATTGACAGAGATATCTTAATCCTTCGGTGTTTTTCCAGCTGCTAATTCTGCAACTGCTTTAAAAAAAATAAACCCTTGCATCTTACATGATTAATTCATTCTTCATAAGTCCGGGCTGTTTATTGCTCTTTGTTCATTTATGCACTAGCTGTTTACAGATTCTCCCTTAATATTAGTTCTATTATTTGCTAGAGACTCAAGTCATATTTACCATATGGTAATTGCAGAGATGACACGGACAACAAACAGTGGAAGCTGAGCAGCCAGGGCAATTACAGTAAGTGGCAGCAGTCTCCAGGCTATCTGCTGCCCCACCTTCATTTCTGCTCCCCCCAACCCTCTTCTTGGCTTTTCTTGTGGGCTGTATAAAGCCACACACCACTCCAATCTCCATAGCACAGGCAGGCAGAGAGGCATTGTTCTTCACTAAAGCATTGACAGATAGGATTATTCACTTTTTTCCTTTCGGACTCTGTTTCCGGGGTCTGCTCAACCCGGCTGCCCATCCCACTCTGTCCTGTCAAGGGTGGGTAATCCAAAATATTGTCTAGAGTTAGTCACTCTCAATACCCACCATTTCTCCCTCACTGTTACAACAGCACTAACTTCCTCCTCTGCCCCAGCCATGGTCTCAAATGGGTCTCAGGTATTGCACCAAGGGAGTCGCAAAGGACCAGATCTCACAGGGGAGTTAGAAACTTAATGGAGCAGCTCTTTAACCCACTTGGACACCTTGGCCCCATTGAAATCACAGATTTTCCACTGGACACCTAAACAGGATTTTAAATTCCAGCAGAAAACCAAACAGATGACTATGAGAGGCCACTGCTGTCTTCTCCAAAGACAGACATGAGGTATATTTCTTGGTTCCTGCAAAGAGCACTGAGCAGGTCCCATAGGGTCAAAATATCAAGATTACCTATATGTGTATGCCAGCTTGTGTGCAGTGTATACAACAAAGCACCTTGTCTGAAAAGGATGTGGCTCCTCCCTTGCCATTTTGATCATTCCTGCAATGATAGTTTCCTAATTCCCCAAGTCTTAGATACTAGTGAGGAACATTTGAAAACTGGATGCAGGGCATCATATATTGGAAGGATTTCCTATAAAAATACATCATAATCACGCTGTTCTTTACCTCCAAAGTGGAAGAAATAGCATTTTCATTGTATTCAGTGCACTACTTACACCCGCTTCCCTTCCTTGAGTAAAACCTCCTTTTACACAAAGTCATCTTAAAAATGAGGACTATCCTTTCAAGCCCAGTCAACTTGCATACCATCAGCTGAAGGCTGGCAAGGGAGAAGAGAGAGAGGGTCCTTAGCACCAGATTTCCTCTGGCATAAATCAGCATAGGTCCAATGAGCCCAAGTCAGCCGAGCCAGCTTATTCTACTGGAAGAGCTGCCTGAGGAGCTTTGGCAACATTTCATATAACATAAACCTCCAAAAGGAAAGCTTCATCTATTTCCTTTTTGCAACTCACGTCACACATATCAGCTGGGGGGCATCTTCCTGCTTCCTCCATACCCGCTGTATTCTTCTCCATCCTGCTCTGGTTCCTCCCTCCTCCCACTGCTCCATGCTGGACCCAGGTTTGCTACAACTAGTCCTGCCAACAGGAGCAGCTGAGTCATGGGAGATAACCACAACAGCCAAATGCACTGAAACAAGGCAAGGGAAAGAGAAAATCCTCCCCTCCACAACACCAGACCCCAGCAAACAAGGTCTGGAGTCTCTCTTCTCCACCACATGCCCAGTGTCCCTTTGGATCAGTATCCTGAAGTGCCTCATCCTGGAGGTACAAGGACAGGAGTCACTGGCTTAACGTAGGTACTTGGATAATGTGCCCATCCCATGCAGCCACTCGCTGTACGGTCTATTAAAGCCACTGAGTGAGAACAGCCTCCTCTCCTGCCACTGAGGGGCACAGCCTCCATTACGGATGCTAGTAGTCCCACATCTCCATCAGTTTTACTGAGGACCTTGAGTCCCCTTCAGGCACCACAAAAATTATCTTTCCATCCATTTCTGCAGAGACAAGATTAAAACTGAGATGTGCTCTACTTGCTTTGAGGTCCAAATCTCTCCTCAGACAAGTCTAAGGCAAGAAAATTGCAGGGTCTCTCTCACTGGGAGTTTCAGTGGAGGACTGACTTGATCAACAGCTAAAGCAGGAATGAACAGCCTATTTTCACACCCTTACTCCACAGTCAGCCCCCATCCCCTGCTCCCTCAGCCCAGAACCTCTCCTGCCCACCCCTACTTCTGTGGTGGTGCCCCGAACCCAGCTCTTCCTGCCATCGCTGATGACAGTAACTCCTGTCATCTGGGAGATCTGTCACAAGTAGTGGAAAAACAAGTTGCCCACCCAGAACAGGAGCAGCAGTCCCCCAAACTCCAGTGGGTGAGCAGCAGTGGAACAAGGAGAGCATTACGGGGGGCAGAGCCACCATTACTATTTCATTCAGGTCAGTGACACAAATGGGTAAAAGAACAAGCACAAAAGGTCTTCAACAAAAGGACAGTCACTTTTAAAGGCAAGCAAAGCCTTGAAATTAATCTATTTTTTGCAGATAGATGAATAAAAACGTGTTTCCAAAGAATTTGAGCCCTGTATCCCAACAGCCCTCCAACTCTGTAGTAATCCTTCCTCTGCCCATTCTTCACAAACACTTCCACGCTCCTTCCCTTGACCCTTTCTCCCACAGCAGCAGCTCCCATGCCCAGTTCGCAGCTAAGCAGGCCCCTTAATGCAGCCCCTCCTGAGCCCCCTGTGCTGGCCAGCCAGTCAGCAAGCCACCAGCACCACTGGTGCATCTTTCATGAAGACGCATAAGAAGGTGACACCTGAGAGACCACCACCATTTTGTCTGAGATGATTGCTGCCAGCCCACCATGCCTGATAGGTGTTGGTTCCCATACCGATAACTTACAGGTTATGATAATGCCACCTCTTCATGCTTTCATTGCAACATGAAGTAGATGAGGTTTCTGGAATCCCACACAACCAAGCACAATTCCCAGGTCCCCTTTCAAAAATCCCATGTCCCCTTCCTCAGCCTTCTCCTGGAAATCAGCTCAGAGGGACAGAGCTGGTCAACCAGGACAAAAGAAGCTCAAGGCTAACACCAACAGAAAGTTCCTAGACTCAGGGTATTTTATCTACTGAACACTGGAAATGTTTTAAATTCTATGCTGTGCATTTGTGCAATCTCTGGAACTCAATGCCATAGAAAATAAAACAGGTCCTGGAAGACTCAAAAGAAAAATATATGGAAACACTCAAAATAGCCATAGATTCACCAGCCAGGATCTGTCCCTCCTTTTGCTCCAGAGCATATTTCAACCTTAACCTTAAACTCGCTCACGTGCATCTACAATGAAAGCTGGAAAACCCCTTCTTAACTGAGCACCCGCTTCCTGACTGGGCCAACCTCTTGCTATGTCCCAGCAGCCAAGTCTATATGGACCTGAGAGGCAGGCAGAAAGCCACACACAGAGGACAATGTGGGGTTGAACGTGTGAGGGATGCTGCTAAAAGGCTGGGAAGCTAGAGGGCAAGGAGCTGTTGAGGGAAGTGGGGAGTTGGGGCAGTTACTGGAGAACTATGAAGAAATGGATATATTTAAGGAAAAGCAGAGGAGGTAAAAGGCCAGAGATGGGGGAAGGAGGGGTGGCTGCGACTCACTGGGATGCATGAAGCAGCAAGGAGATGGAGCTAGGCAGGCAACAGGCAAGCTGGCAGTTTTTTGGGAGTGACCATAGGTGCACCAAGTGCAGCTGAGCATCTTCTCACCTTCAGTCTCCCGGTGCGATTCCCCAGAGGGGAGGCAGCTCCGTCATGCTCTGAAGGTTAAGCTGTGCCTTCTGCCTGGCACAAGAGCACAGTGCAGCCAATGGGTAAAACTGCCTACCTACTTAAAAGCAAACCCCAACACTGCCAGGAGGGACAGGCTTTATTTTTAGCTGGGACACCAGCAGGGTCACTGCTGGTGCTGCATTTCCCCACAGAAGCCAGGGTTTCATGAAGTGAGCTGTGTGCGCAGGGTCACTGCGGGGGAAACATCTGTCAGGTCAGCTCTGGGGAGATGGATTATTTAAGTTGGAGAAAAGGAAACATTTACTAGAAGAAGTGAACCTGAAACTACTCTGGAAGGTTAAAACGGAAGGAAAAAATGATGCTTAAAGAGTCAGAGCAGGTGGTAATTTATGTGAGGGCAACGTCTAGTGCACCCATTTCCAAGATGCTCAGACAGGAGAATACCCCATCACATCTAACTCTGCTTGCCTCCAATCTTCGAAAGGCTCATTCTTATCTGGGGGCTGCCAAAACAAAAGCAGCAGCACATCATTATCCCTCCTCGGAAACCTTCACCACGGAAAAGCACACACAGAGAGACCCACCTTGCCCTGCACCTTGAAGGCAACAACACGGAGACCTCCACCTCACACTGGACCTCAGGTCTTCACGCAGGACCCTCCACTTAGCTCCGAGACAGGCAGCTCACCCAGGACACTCAACTCTCTCTCACCCTCAGAGAGATCAGGGCAGCAGCACAAACTTAGCCCGCCGTGGCCTCGTGAGGACAAGGAGTCAGGTCCTTGCCTGCTAGTGGGCTTCGTGGGCGCAAACCTAATAAAACAGTTGGCACCACTCCCACTTGTGGTGCCAGGGAATGCAGTCTGGAGGCTTCAACATGGGGAGATTGTCGTTGATGAAGTGCTGAGTGCTAGTGTGAAGCTCTCAAGTGACTGGAGAGAATTGAGAGCAGAGGGGAAGTTCTCTCGCTTTATTCTCTTCTTGAAGAACCCGAGTCCATTTAGCATCTTGAGTCTGAGAAATAGCTTTGCCTAGACTCTCTGTTTACTTTTTTTTTTAAACAAGATCAACCCCCTGTACATATTTGTGGGAAGATTTTCTATTAAAACTTATTTTGCCTTTTTTTTTTTCCTCCTGCTGATTCTTGTGCCTCTTAATAGCTTAAGAAGTGCTTTGCAGACCCCATCACTCTTAGGTTCTTTGCAGCTAATTTACATTCAGGACTATCTGTCTTGAGAGCAGACTTCAAGGCTGAACCAACTTCAAGCCTTAACTGCTGCAGGCAATTCAGGCAGCAGCTTTACAGGTGGAAGCAGGGCTTCTTAAGCCAACCCAAACATTTTCCACCTCTGGTTGCTCGTTACCACTTTGCACAAGCTCTCCCTTTTTTTTTGTTGGCATAACTCTTTGCATGGCTATGCCGTGAATAAGGATCAGGAACTGATCTTGAGCTGGACCCACCACCTGGCCCCACACGCCACCATGCCAGTACCCTGCAGGTGGTGGGACAGGAGCAGGAACAAGCAGCCAGGGTGGAAAGGCTGTAGAAACCAAGGTACAACGGACAAGTATTAGCTGTACAGGCAGAGGCACAGGTTTGCCTCTTGCAGCATTAAATCCTGCAACATCTCCTGGTCCATTTAACAGCCTCATCCCGCATCACAAAGACACATCTCCACCTCCATTTTTCCCACCCAACGTGCATGTTCAAGGGTCACTGCGTAATCCCAACCAAAACCACAGAAGAGGATAAAGGTGCTATTAAGGTGAAATTTAAGTTCAACATCACAATATTACTTCCCACCATGGAAGGTCCACCTCAAGGTGGTAAACCAAGACATTCAGGCCTTAATGCCCGAGACAGCAACCAGTATGCAGGGCAAAAGGCCAGCTTCTTCACTGTAGTGGAGCAACTCCCTCTCCCTTAGGCCACTTAGTGCTGGGCACAATTTCCCCCCACCCAATAACCCAACATGAAACAGGACAGAACATGGAAGAGGATGGACCACAACGTTATGGCAACCCCTCAGCACAACTGGTTCCTGTGTCCCCCATCACTTGGAAACAACCAGTAATCGATCACCCCCTGACAATACCTGGATCGTGACCCAAAGAGGAGGGGGGTGACATTCACTTAGAGCATTCCTCCGAGTCCCCATCTGTCCCCAGCTGGTGTGGGCCAGCAGAGGCAGCGCTGCCTTCCCCAGTGTGGCCATGGGGAGCTGTGGTGCTGGGGGCAGAGGTGGGTTTCACAGCCTGCCTGGACCCTTGTGACAGACTTTCTCGTACCACGACTCACCCTGAGGGGAGGCAGGACACATCCAGAGTGAGCTGCAGCCCATGTCTACAGTTTTTAGAACTCTTTGACACCTGCCCAGCTGCAAAACATGCCCAGTGGCACAGGATATTTAGGATTTCTGATTGCTCTTGACCTGGCTGTCTCTGCTGCTATCCCGAGTTAGGAGGTTTAGGTAAAAAGGCAGCAGAGCAGAGGAAGGCAGCAATCAGAGCAAGTTCCAGTTTTGCAGCCTTGAAATGATCTGCTCGTGAATGGAAATGCTGAATGGAAACAGAAGCTTCCCCCTAAATCTGAGGGAAAAGCTCCCTGTTTCATTATGATGGAAAATCCTCATTGGAGCGTTTCCTTAGAAAACAAGCCATCATAAAAGAAACGTTAAGAGCCCTAAGCTCCCCTCTCCCCCATGATGTCAACTGTCAGAGACATCAACGACAGCTCGGCTGTGTGATCAAAGGCTCCAGCAAGCAGATTTTAAGACAGAATTACCAGAAAATTGAGAGTTGAAGGAGCATGGGGACATGTTCATCACCTGTTTATAACTGCATCATATGGGGTGAACTAATTACTTTACAATGCTGTGCCACGGGAACAGCAGCACCGGGGTCTTCTCATTGCAACACTGGCAGGATGGGGTGGTGGTGGTACCTTCAGAATGGCGTGACACATCCCTGCCACCCAATGCCTTGCTACTCCTGCAAACCCCTGTGACAGAAATGCCTAGAGGAGACTGGGAGGCCCTCGTGCTGAACTTTGTGCACACACATCCATGACAGCCCTCAACCAGAGCTTGCAGTTTAAAGCATTAAGGCCAAGGGAACAGAGGGAGAAGGAGGGATGCCAACTACTGCCTACACCATGTTAGTCCCCAGTGGCCTGAAGCTGCAGAGACTCGAGGTAGTTCCTGGGTTTCACTCTGGAGGCGAGCAGGGAGAGCAAGCTCATCTTCAGCCCCAAACCCCTCAGCCCCACATCACCAAAATCGGCCAATGCAGGACCACAAGCTCAGCAGCACAGAAGGTGTTTTAAAGGTGTCCCAAAACCAGCTTATGATCTCAATGCATGAAAGTCTTCAGGACAAAGACTATAATTTAGTAGACGTTTGTACAGCACTTCAAAACGTGGGCCCCCAACTGGGTTGATGCCTTTAGGAGTTACCGTTATCTGAACAGTAAATCAAGAATAGTATTAATCTATGCCACAAAACCTAAACGCAGTGGGTGATGGTAGACAGAGCACCACAATAATCAATTTCCTGGCTTCAGATTTTTTTTTTACCCTATTAAGATGATGTTTTTATCTGTGTAATTTAATTTCCCTCACTTTTTTTTTTAAATATAGAATTAGATATTGCTACATGATTTAAAAAAAAAAAAGACAAAAAATTGGCTGGCAATCAAAGCCATCTTTTTAACTGTTGAAGCACATGAAAGGCATCTGAAACACGACAGCAACAAAGAACAAGGAACTATTTGTCAACGCCACTTGGTCGTTGGGGAGGCTTAGGGGAGGAGACTCATGCTGTTTGTTTAAAACAAGCAAACAAAACCCTGACAGAAAAACCATTTATCTGTATAGTGCTTCACCTGAAAATACTGGCAGAGGAAATACATCTTAACTTGGTTTTTTTAACAAAAAGTGCTGACACACTCTGTTATGGTACTTCCCTGCCTTGGGATGGAGGATGCCTATCGCAGGAAGAACCCTCTGTAACGGAGGGATGGGTTTGGGATCAGACATGGCATGGCATGGCAGCAGGTCAGCCCAGGACCTTAGAAAAACCCTTTCCTGTCCTGTCAGCAACTCCATAGGATTTTCCACACTGAGGCCAGCCTCATCTGACTTCAGCCACACCAGCTCCAAAGGAAGGCAGAGGAAGTGGGAAGACTAGATTCATCCCTGAGCACCTCCTTTCCTTCCTACAAGGCAGACAAGCAATGCCCTGAGTGCCCTGCAACCACCATGAAGAACTTCCCATGACTCCCAGTATCAAAGTCTGCTCTGGTTGGACTGGGCAGCTCCCACCCAGGCAGCAGCCCAGCGAGAGTCTTTGGAGGACAGTGTGGTGCAGGACCCAAGCCATGCCTGATATCCTGCTCCACGTGCACTCTCCCATCCTGGATGTTGGTGTCCAAGATAGCGCTGAGGGTGCTTTCCATGCTGCCCAGGGCAATGGAAAGGACTCTCCCACCTGGTGACCCAGTTGCAGTCCCCGATGCCATCCTCTCAGGTGACAGCTTTGCAGAGGAAGGGGGCAATCTCTCTGCAATAGACAAGCACTACGCTGAGTGGCCTCAGGATGGCTGCATGTCCACCTTCCCCGTCACCCACTACCTATTGCAACCATGTCCTCACCAAATCCCCACACAGGCAGGAAAACGTTACTGGTGATATCAATGAAACCCAGGAGATGAACTCTGGAAACTCGCCAGAGGTGGAAGCCCACCTGCATTTCTACTGCCCTCACACAGGACCTCAGCAGCAGGGCCACCACAATCTGTTGTACCGCGGGCATTTGGGAAATGCTTGAACCACCAACTTACTGGAACAGGAATCGTATTTGGCTTGGGTTAAAAAAAAAATAAAAATAAAAAAGGCTCCAACTGCTGTTCTGCACCTTTTACCAAGGGCTCTCTATCTATTTCCATCCAGTCCCCACCCTGGCTGATATTGCACCCCTTGATTTACAAAAGGGGGTACCTGGTTTGGCTGCCACCACACTGCACACCAGCACCAGCACTGAGGGCTCCCGGGGCTGCTCTCACTCCTCCCCTGCCAGCCCTCAGCAGTAGCTGGACGTGCTCTTTTCTACCATCGCTACTTCTGCTCAGGGAATGAGTCTGGTTCCCTTCAGTTGACCACAGAAGCCTGAACGCAAGTGCCAAAGACAACTTAACTTTCTCAGCTAAACCATGATCAGGGCAAACAAACGCCTGCAATGGCAGCAGAGGGGACAGGATTAGGGACTCCCTAGAAATGCTTGTGCCACAGGGGAGCGGTGCCTCTCCCCGCTGCACCAAACCTACAGAGCACCTTCAAGGCCTCTGTGTCTCAGCAGTCCCCCCCCAAGCCAGTTCTGCTCTCCCAGGCCTCCCCCCAGGCCCCCAGAGAACCTGGGATGAGCACTCTTGAATGGGAAGATGCCGTTGTTACCTAAAGCTTCCAGCCCCGTCCTCTCCAGAAATAAACTGCTCAACAAAATCACCCTTTTGCTCTCCAAAGAGATGTGAGGAATTAAAGGAACACGTATCCGAGCACAAGAAGGGGATGTGCATAAGGCACCCATTTCTCACCCCCGCTGTTCCTCCAGTGTCTCACCTTAAGTCTGAAACAGATTTTTAGGGTGAAACCCCCAGAACAAACCAAGGAGCCGGGAACCCAACCATTACATTACAGCTCAATTTGGGGGGGCGGAGGGGGAAGGGGAAAGGGCCATCACCTCACGTTTTACAATAACTGTAAAAAAACCCCACAAAACCAAAAACCCACACTGAAAACAGTTGCAAGGGTTTTATCTCCCACCCAGGGTGACAGATACTTCAGACACAGGTGAAAAAGAAAGGCTGGGAGGAAGGGAGTGCATGAAATTAGCCAACATTTAGGTCAGCTCGTATGCGTGAGTGTGTGTGCGTGTATCATTTCTCTCCCGGTACCACTCGGGGGCTGCGGGGGCCCCGCCGGCAGCCCCGTGCCCTATTTAGGGCAGAGCCTGGCGCAGCAGCTATATTTGACACCGGGGGTAAACAAGGCGGCCCCGGCGGACGGAGAGCGACAGCTGCCCAGGACGGCGGCCCGGGGCTGGGGCTGGCCCGGCCTGGCCTCCCCCCGGCGGAAAAAAAAATTAAAGAAAAAAAAAAGGAAAAAGAATATTTAAAAAAAAAAAAAAAAAGGAAATTTATAGCACTGCATGAGAGGCGCTTTCTCCGCCCGGCAGCCCCGGGCAGAGCCGCCCGGTTCCCCCTTCCCCCCCGGGCTCCCCGGCATCCCTGCGGGCCGCGCCGCACCGAGCCGTGCCGAGCCGGGGCACCCCCGCCCGGCGGCGGGAGGGATCCCGGTGCCGCGGGCTCGGGTTGCTCCCCCCGCCTCCCCGGGGCCTCCCCCTCGGTTTCCACCGCTCCTTCCTTGCCACCGCCAAGGCCCCGGGCCCCGCAGCGCCCGGCCCGGCGCCCCCCTCCCCGCCGCGCATCCATCCCTCCATCCATCCATCCATCCTTCCCTCCATCCATCCATCCCGCAGCGCCCGCTCCGCGCCGTATGCAAAGCCCTCCCCCCGCAGCACACACACGCACCCACACATATACACGCACATACACGCAGGGAGCCGCCAAAACAGCACGAATGAAGCCAGCTCCCAGCGCCTGGGCAACGTTAAATCCCCTTCTCCCTCTCCCTCCCCGCCACCACCATCACCCCCCCCGCCCCCCCCAGCCTGGCAGACGAGCCCGCAAAGAGCCCCCCCGCACCCCCGCGGCCATTCGCATGCAAGGCATGAAGCCCCCCCACTTGACAGCAGGAAACTTAACCGCCAGCCTGGCGTCTCCTACGGAGCAGGGGGGAGCACCCTCTTACTTACCCCTTCTGGTTGCTTTCCTGACTTTTTGGGGGTTGATTTTTGTGGGTTTGGTTTTTTTTTTTTTTGGAGGGTCGGGCGGGGGGGTGCTGGGGAGGGGTTTTGGGAGGGGGGGGGAAGGCTCCGCTGGCTCCCCCAGTAACAAATCCTTCCGGTTCCTAAAGGGAGCTCATCGCATCTCCCGGTGATTCACCGACGGTGTGTGCGGGTACGGGGGGGGTTCGCCTTTGCATGTCAGTCCAAGTTGCCTCGCTCGCCACGGAACCTGTGCTCTCTTTTGCAGCTGTCAGGGTGAGCGGGGAGGTGCATCTGGAAAAAGGGGGTGGGGGGTGGAGGTAAAAATGTTGATAAATCCACCAGCCTTGATCTTCAGCTCCGTGGAGCGGCGGAGTTCGGGGAGGGAAGGGAGATCCGGCGAAGGGGGAGGAGGACGGAGGTGAATGAGGGTCGAGGGAGGTGGCGGGGGGGGAAAAGAAAACGGGTTGTACCCCAGGTTGCCCCTGAATCTGCTGGGCTTCCCCCGCTCCCGCACCACCGGGGCTCGGTCCGGGCTTCCCAACGTTACGGCGGCCGGCAAAGCGCTGAGCCCGGTCCCCGGGAGCCAGCGGGGTTTGCACAACTGCAGCAAGAAGCCAAATCAAAAAGCCAATCTGCGAGGCTCCAAACTCCACGTCACCCTATCAGCTGGGAGCCAGAGCTGCAACAGAATTACAAGCCATGCATATTTATTCTTCTCAATCCCAGGTTAAGCGAAGGGGGGGGGGGGGGGGGGGAGAAAGGGGGGGGGGGGAGAGAAAAGGGGGGGATGGATTTTCAGAGCGTTTAAAGCAAGACGCGACAAAACCAGAGCAAAGCCCTTCCAAAATAAATAAAGGCATGTAACACGCATCCCTATGAGATCTCCATGGGTATATATAGATAGAGAGATACACTTACTGGTCGCTCCTGTGTGCTCCAAGTATATGGACTTGACTTTGTGTATTTCAAGCAAGGGAGGGGAAGAACGCGGTAGTTGAGCCTCAGAGCAGCAGATATTGATTGCATATCTGAAGTTTAAAGCTTCTGCCAAACACTTCTGCGAGATTAAATATAGGCAATGTAATTACACAGGCAGAGTTGGTCCTGGTATCCAGTTGAAGCTCCCTGTGTTGGTTTGGGCTTGCAGAAACCACCCAGTCGGGGTTTTTTAACCAAAGTCAAATAACAAGTTGTGAGACAGCAAGTCATTTTAAGGTAAAAAGTACATGTTGCCTCCAAAGCTACTATTTGACTTTGGCAGAAGATGCTGGGGGCTGGTTTCCAGCGCCGTGGAACAGGACAGTACTTTTATGCCCTGCACATCATGGTGTTTGCACACAGGTTTGTCTCTTTTTTGCCATAGCAGTCATGGGCAGACGTGTGCCTCCAGGAGATTTACCTTCTGGCATGGTTTCTCACTTATTTAAAGAACCAGCAAGCCCATGTACATTGCCATAAGGCAATGATCCCTGATGCAGGACCGTTGTGCCAAAGGTTGAGCTGCTCCATCCTCCAAAGAGAATCTATCCCCACTTCATTGTCCCCAGTGACTCTCCTTACCCCATGACATAAGAGAGCAGAAGCTTCCTAGCAAGACTTGAGCACACACACAAGTGCAAACCATCCCTGTCAAAAGCAGCTGTGTAAACTGCCATGAGAAACCTGAGCCCGGGTCCTACACTGGGCAACAGCTTTTACCTTGGCCAGGCATAAGCAGGAGATGCCCAAAGAGGGAAGGGGAAAGGACAACAAAACACAAACAGTTAGGGAGAGGATGACGTGATATAGTTGCATCTACTTCGTGTTGCCTGGAAGCATGGACCACCAAGTCCCTGAAAACCAGCTGGTGAGCTGTGGTTACAGCTCCGCAGGGCAGCCCCTGGCCCCACACCTCAGCACAGGAGGGGTCCAGAGACCTGGAAGAGCAGTTATCTGTTCTGACTACTTAGAGTTATTAGTTAGAGCAGGGCATAGAAACACAGAGACAGAGGGGCAGCCAGAGGAGGACATGAGGGAACACGGGTGCTGCTAGGTGGGGTGAACGAATAGGAGATGGCAGCACAGAAGACTACAGAACATCCTGTGGGTCCTGGATTCAGTACTGTATCTCCCCAAGTTACATTTGCCACTCCTGCTGTCCTCCAATAGCCCAAGTAAGGCAGTGTACCTGGTAGGAACATGGCATGGGATGCACGCAGGCAAGAGGACAAGGTGAGATCTAGCATCTGCCAAGGTGCCGGACAGCCCCACACAGAACCTGGATGTTTCTTCTCTGTGACTTCAGGGAGGGGAAGGGCTTCCCAACACACAGGCACATGCCCATGTGTGGACCAAAGCATTAACATGCCCAGCAGTCTCCTGGGAGCTGTGGAAGAGCCCTTGTTAGCATCAACACATAAAGTCAACAGCACAACTTCAGCATCTGGAAACCAAGACCATGTGAATGCAAGGACCCTGGTGCTAGCCTGTGTGACCTGATCTCCAGGTGGCCACCTCCAAATCTCACACCCCTGCCAGGGGGCAACAGACCCCGAGGGTGGCAGCTCTCCAATCCCCTCCAACACTGAGGGAAGGAAATGGTCCCGGCCAGCACAGGGGAACTTTCCCAACCCACTGCTCATCAGCAGGCAGTTCCAAACAAACGCTTGTGTTTAAGGCTCAGCAAGAACGGGTCTGGAGTCAAGGAATGGTGGTACAAACTGCTTATCAGCAGGAAGAAGCCCTGAGGGTGACAGACAAATTTGCAGCTGACAATAACTTAGGACAGCCAGAGCTCTTTATTGAGCACAGATGTTTTATTTTACCTCATCTCCTCAACTCAGTACATAAAATCATGCCTAATACGTTTAAGAAATGCTCCCAGATACTTCTCTCTCTCTTTCCCTTCCATATGGGCCTGCTCTTCTGTTGCTCAGTTCAGGCAGAAAGTGTTCATCACAAGAGGGAGTATATGAAATTTTTTATCTCCTTAGTCTTAAAGGTGTGCTTGCAAGTTATCAACCTGAGATGAAAGCGTCAAAACCCTTTATAGAATAATACTATAAAAAATTTTAAAAAATAAACCCACTTGTTTATGTTAGCACACAGGGATTTCAAACTCCTGTGCTGCTTAGCACAATCTCATTAAACAAACCCAGATGTCAGTTTTTAATGAATACCAAGATCACTAGATGTTTCAAGTGTTACCTCACCTAAACCAAAACCACCGGAAAACTATAAAATACTAATACATTTAATGGCCACACACCACTGCTTTCATAAGAGCTTCTCTCATTCTCTGCGAATGGCAATCATTACTAATTAATTATTACATCATGCAGCACCCAAAAAAAAAAAAATCAAATAAAAAAACCCCACAAAACTAAAACCAACTGAAAACAAACTACATTTGTAAAGCAAAATCCATTCCCATCCAGACTCCTCCATGATCATCTGAAACAGAAACCACAGTAGGCAAAGTTCTCCCATGGACCCAAAAGGCATCTATTGGGTACTTTTCCCACGAGCAATCAGGACTTTACCACCACTCTCAAATCTGTCTCCAAGCTCTTAAGATTTGGGATGGAACAAGAAATGCAGGCTTTGCTCTTTGTTTCCCTGCCTATCTAAGACTAGAGAAGATTTGTCTAACTTAATCCATGGCTTCAACATCCCACAGCTTCGGTCTCGTGCTGGCAACCGTGCTGATAATAAAGATGCTGACAGCAGAAGGCAGCGGCGGCAGCGCTGTCGATAAAGACAACGTGCGTAACAGGCATCGACTTGCTCTGCCAGGCCAACATCATCTATCGACATAAAAAACCTGCCAATGTCTTACAAGTTCCAGAAGAAACTCTGGGAGTGTGTTAACTGAGTCAGAAAGGACCTATTCCCTTCCCTTTCATCTACACTTAGCACATACAGGTAAGAATTTCACCCAGTTGCCACTCAAAGTTTCAGATGGATATGGCCATATTACTGCTACATTATGGCAGACACAACAAACTTCAGGTTTGTCTCCTCCTTGGAAAATTTCTAGACCATAGGAATTGCTTCCACCATCTTACTGTCCTCTGATCTTTCAGCCCTTGGCCCAATGACCGAAGAATGGCCACAAACACTTATCTACATTTGAATACAAGCAGCCCGACTGCTCCTGCCCCAGAGTTTGTATTTAAGGACCTACAGCAGCTCCCTTTTCTCATTCAAGATTTGTTCTTGATGAACCTGGGTTACATGTCAGGTTATTTTTTCATAGCTTTGCTTTTCCTCTCTCATCAGCTTTCATCAGGTGCCAGCTCACGTTCATGTCAGAAGAGATGGGATAATGTGACATTTATTAGTATGATGCATCTGCAGAGCCTTGAAATGAAGTTCCAAATCTGAGGAAAAAAAATTACTTTCTAGAGGAAAGAGGAAAGGAGCCACCATGTAAGAGGCAGCTTCAAGGCTATCCATGATTACAGAGCAAATGAACCTAGTTTAAATGTAAAATTCTGTGCTTTGTTTTTTTCCCCCCCATAAAAGTCTGCTTTGTAAACATGATTGAGGCTCCAAGAGCCAAGTCTGAGGATGTGTGTACATCCTCAAAAGTGCACAAGGTCCTGTCTTCCAGGGTCCACCTTACAATGGAGATTGAGGACACACCTCACAACCAGATTTCAATCATGGTGGAATCCAGGATACATGTTATTTCTAAAGTGTTTCACTTTAATTGGCTTCAGAAGCTGTGTTGATCCATAGATCGACCAGTGCAGGGAAAGCAGACACCTGTGGTGGAGCATACTCCCTCAGGACAAACACCCCAGGGCAAGGCACACATTCAAAAGGGGGCGTTTCTAGCATTTTAATTGCCAAACACAGTGGGTGGTAAGGGGACCTTCTCAGGTTGAAGAGCTATGAGGCTTTCCTTCTTTCAGCTATTGTTCTAAGATGCCAACAATAGCAACTGTTACAAACTAGGGTATATGGTTTTGGAGGCGTTTTATAACAGAAGTTATTTCCAGCAAGGACCAATGGGACCCTTTTGGTGCCTCAGGGTATGCACCAGGACTGAGGTCACAAGCAGATCCAGAAGGTCGCTTTCAACTGCAGTGACTAGTAATTAGCAACCAGCACCAACACCACTGGCAATATGCTCATTTTCTCAGCTGCAGAGCAGGTACACAAGGCCCAGATTACAGTTGTGGACCAGATCTGCTCCTCTCCCCACTCTCACTGAGCACCAAGAAGCCTGGCCTCAGAGGCCAGAGGAGACCTGGTGTGACAGACGACAGCAATGGGTATTAGCATGGCGAGAAGCCTGCAAGCACATCGGCACATTCTGATGGGTTCTCATACATGTCTTACAAAGCCCCAGAAGAGTAATTGGCTCTCAAAGTTGTCAATTTATTTAAACAGCTTCCCCAAATCATTTTGAATTCAAAAAAATCAATGGGAAAAGCTCATATTTCATTGATTTTGAAACCCAACAAAGACAAAAATTGATTGTACCTCTACTACTCCGGTTTTCCTGTTAAACATCGGCACCAAGATTTTTATTTTTTTTTCCTCTGTTTCCTGCACCACAGGCTAGATGGTAACACGAAAAAAAATTCTATGTTTTTAAAACTAAGCCAGCTCTTCAAGGAGAGGAGGATTCACAGCAGTTCCAGAGCAGCAGCTGGTGCTTCACCCAAGTTCTATGGACAGGCTGCCTTTATCATGCCTCTCTCAAACTCTTCCCCCATTATCTTGTGCCTCTACCTTCAAATTCTACCTCAAATTCTGGGTAAGCTACTCCATGGCCAGCAGGCTTGCTGTTGGGCTAAACTGTACTGCTACTGATAATAAAAAATGGATAGGGTTATATTGCAGATAGCATATAGGTAGCAGGACCACCTTGTCTCCTGTATTGGCTTCCAGTTCCTCAGGGTCTTCCACAGCACCGGCAATCTTCCACCCCTTTTTGCAGCCCAATGGGGCCAGTGGACCCACAGCCACCCTGCAGCCCCCTGCCTACACTAGCAGAGCCTGGCTCGAGGTTGTGGGTGCTCAGCTCATAGGCATGAAAGGGCTGGTGTGGCTGTGGGTGTCCCTGTCCTTCACCTGGGGGCAGTTTCTGTAGGGGCTGCAATCAAGGTTTCAAGCTATGGTTTGTGTTTGTCTCCACTTCCAGCATGCAAGATGCCAGAACTGAAGGCTCCCGACCTTGGGGGGTGTTACCAGACAGCACAACTACAGACCTTAATAGCACAGTCCAGTAGGGATAACAATAAATGCTGGATAAAGATAGAATACAATTTTACTATTCCCCTAAGGTCAATGTAAGAATTTTCTTAGCAAAACAGCTGAGACCTACTAAAAAAAAAAAAAAGTAGTAAAAAAATTCTCCTTTACAATAGTGTCTCTTCCTTTAAAAATCTGGGACAAAGTGAAGAGTGCCAGATTCTCCCTTCCCCTGAGCAGTTAAAAAAAAGCCATTCTTCCCTCCAGGAGACTCTGATCCTGGTTAATAAAAATCAGGGTGGAAAAAGAACTATAAAGTAAATTAACATCAGCTGTTAATGAAAGTTAACAGTTTAATTAAAGGAGTGAGTGGCTTGTGCACAGAGAGATAGGAGAGGTGCACTTATCTCTAGGATACACATGGCCTCTGTCCAGGTCCAGAAGGACCCAGGAAACACTTTTGGGACGAGCTCTCCTGGTGCAGGGTCTGGCCCCAGATGCTCTGGTGATGGTGGGAGGGCAGAGACGGTCTCCCTGGGCAGAGGCCTGCCACCAGAACTCCACACAAGGTCTGCCACCACTCTCAGCCCTGAAGCCTTGACTTTAGGTCTCCAGTTATGTCGCTGAGCTGTCCTCCTGATGTGTGTTACGTTTTTTGATTAAGCGGGTGAGAAAACATTGGTTATCCTTTAAAGTATTAGGTGGTTCAGGCTCTCCTAAAAGTTGAGTTTAGGAGAGAATTAATCCCTTGTTTCAATGTTTAAACAAAGCACACCCACAAAAGGACATTGACGCGTGCAACATATACCTATGCATGCTTCGATCTTGGTGAACCCAACCTGCTTGTCCTAGAAGCACCATCACAACCTGGAGCACTTCCACAGTATTGCTCCAACAACATGGTACCACCCTCAGAGCAGTCAAAGGGATTCAGATGGAAGGAACTTAATTTGTGGAGGAGAAAGGCACACTCAGACACATGCACAAAAGACAGGGATGCCTTTCATAGCCCGGCTTTTCTTTCTAAAAGGGTTTCTTTTCCACACAACATGTATTTTGTCCTGTACTCTGTACACAGCCCTACCTTCAGACTCTACCCTGTCTTCTGCCACTTTCTGTACACCATCTCCAACCTGCTCATGCCTCTTGCCACACATGCTCTTTAAACCACCCTTCACGGTGTTGCTGTGGGGACGTGGGTTTAGCTGTTGCTTTTTGTCAACACGTTACATAAACTGTGAGCCTGGAGTAGCTTCTCTCCATGATAACTAATTTGCATCCCATAATGTGCAGGAGAAGGTTTGCTCCGAAGAGTCTCAGGCTGCCCATCTCCCACCCTCAGCACCCTCCTGGTGCTCCTGGCAGAGGGCGGCTATGGCCATTTCACACAACCTCTGGCCTGTGTGGTTTTTCACATTCATTTTTGCACTGCTGGACACCTTGCAGCTACAGAGAAGTATCTCCCACTTCCAGTGGCCCCAGTCACATGGAGCTGCTTGGAGAATCAGTATCCAAATACACCAACCTCACCCCCAGGGTCACAAGCGGAAACACGAGGTCTCCACGTATGGGTAGGAGATCTGTCAAGGTTCACAGCTGCAGCAGCCACCAGAACCACATTTGACAGAGCAGCCAGACATCATTCGGCACAGCTGGGCAGACAAGATCCAGCTGGAAACACTCAGTTTCTTGCTGTAGAGCCCCAACAGGCTGGGTGCTCCCCTCCGCCCAGGCATCCCGAGCCTCTCCTTCCTCCACCAGTCTGCCTTATTTCTCCCAACAGGGAAATTAAGCTTTTTGGGAACTGCTACCCAGCTACCAAGTTTCCCCAGTGGGCTAGCAGGTCCCAGAGCCATGTGAGGGACGACCAGACAAGCACAGATAGGTACCTGCTGGCAAAGGCAGACCACACAGCCTCCTTGCCTCCAAAGCTCATCACAGAAGTCAAAACAAGGGCTCTCAGCAGGTGTCACACATGCAGATTAAGTGCCACAAGCCCCTTACAAAGG
>BJBW01004631.1:46404-101398 GCA_004320125.1 Scolopax mira | reverse complement strand
GGGCAGGAGCTGGAGAAGCAGCTTTGTGGTGCTCAGAGAGGCCCAGCTCACCTGTGCAGCAAGTGGGTGCGTGCTCAGAGCAGGCTGTCCTGCAGGGTGGTGACAAGCTGCAGGTGGGGTCCAGCCCCCACCTCCTAGGAGTATGCTGCCTCTGTGGAGGGGAACAAGTGATGCCAGGGAGTAGGTTCTGGCTTGGAACCTGCATGGCCTTTGCCATGCCCTAGAAGTGTCCTGCAGGAGTCCTTCTTGGGTGGCAGAGATCTCATCCCTGTTCTGCCACCAGCTGGGCACAGGGAGCATCTGAGGACCTATATAAGCCCCAGGAGCTGCTGCCTCCATGTGCTGTTCCCTGCCCCAGCCTGCACTCAGCTCACATCTCCTGCATCCAAGGTCCTCAGAAGGACCTGGATTTACTCCTGAACTGGGAGTCAAAGGTACTGACAATGTCCAAAGCAACGTCCAGGTGCATTTCCCACCACCCATGCAGCAGAACAGGCCCTCCTAGTCCCAGCAGTGTGCAGACCAAGCAACTTGACCAGGACCTGGCAGACCTGCTGTAGCTTAGTCCAGGAGCTTCAGCAGCACCAGGCAACTCCTCAAATACAACGGGGCATTACTCATCTCCCAAGGCTGCTGCAAGGGCTAACACTTGGTTGCGATGCCCTCCAGAGGGTGAAGGTGTGGTTCAGCACACTCATTATGTGGCTCATTACAGAAGTTTGTATTTACTAAACAAGGGAACCAGTGTCCCAGGAGCAGTGGTATCTCAAAGCAGCCTCCTCTCCTATCATCATGTGGTTTTGCTCCTCTCTTCTCCACCGGTTGGTGGAGCGTTATCCCCTCTGCCCAACATTATCCTGCAGATCAGCGTTCCTCCAGGCATCCAAGCTGCCCTCTGTCAGCTACTGCACTCAGAAGCCTGGCAGCAAGTCCCTGGCTCTGCCGTGGGCTCCCAGGGGAGGTGATGGGCATAGATCCACCCCCCCACCCATCCTCTAAGGATTTTAATCCCATCCGGTGTGCAGGGACAAGAGCACACAATAGAGCCATAAAGTTAAATGCCTTCAGAAAGACAGAAACGAGGTAACGCTGTTTATCTAGGCTCTGCAACAGACACATTTTCGTCCTTATTTCTTTATCAGTGGTTCCATGGTTTACTGCCTTCATGAGACAGAGAGGCGCTGCCACATGGTCAGGGGACAGGCTGCAAGAGTAGCTCTTTTGTTGGACTTGTTTGGTGCATGCACTGGGATTTTTTAAGTCCTTTCCCAGCTTCCACAAACAACGGATGCATTTCCAAAAAAACGGAAAAAAAATAAAAGAGAAAAAAAATACTATTAGAAGGAGCAAAGCCTCAATAAGTCCCATCACTTCCCCCAGCTGCTGCTGTGTCTAATCATTTTCATAGTGTATCAGGAAGTATGAAATCAGCGATTAATTTTATGACTGAGATTTTCATCACAGAAGGTAGGGACATGGAACCTTTTTCTCCTGAATGCAGCTGCATCTGTGGGTTCGTTCTCAGCTACCAAGTTAACTTCTCTTACCCCAGGTACCCCTGAGGAAAACAATGGGACAAAACACTCCAAACCAGGTCATCTCTTTGCTTTGATGGAAATACACAGGCTGGAGAATTGGGCAGAGAAGAACCTAATGAGGTTCAACAAGGACAAATGTAGGGTCCTGCACCTGGGGAGCAAGAACCCCAGGCACCAATACAGGTTAGGGATGGATCTTCTGGGAAGCACCACTGA
The DNA here is from genome assembly GCA_004320125.1 of Scolopax mira. Classification (NCBI taxonomy): domain Eukaryota; kingdom Metazoa; phylum Chordata; class Aves; order Charadriiformes; family Scolopacidae; genus Scolopax; species Scolopax mira. The sequence continues at coordinate 99,644 of BJBW01004631.1, read as the reverse complement.
GGAGAAGGATCTGGGAGTCCTAGTAGATACCACACTTTCCATGCATCAGCAATGTGCCCTCGTTGCCAAGAGAGCCAATGGGATCCTGGGCTGCATAGGAAAGAGTGCGGCCAGTAGGTCAAGGGAGGTCATTCTCCCTCTTTACTCTACACTACACTGGTGAGGCCACAACTGGAATACTGCAGCCGGTTCTGGGCCCCCCAGTTCAAGAGGGACAGGAAACTACTGGAGAGAGTCCAGCATAAGGCAACGAGGATGATGAAGGGATTGGAGCATCTCCCTTACAAGGAAAGGCTCAAGGAGCTGGGATTCTTTAGCCTGGACAAGGGAAGGCTGAGGGGAGACCTTATTTATGTTTATAAGTATCTAAAGGGTGGGTTAAAGGTTGTTGGAGCTGGACTCTTGTCAGTGGTTTACAGCAATGGGACAAGGGGCAACAGGCTCAAGCTGGAACATCGGAAGTTCCACTCAAATATGAGGAAAAGCTTCTTTAGGGTGAGGTTGACAGAGCCCTGGAACAGGCTGCCCAGGGAGGGTGTGGAGTCCCCTTCTCTGGAGATTTTCAAGGCCCGCCTGGATGCCGTCCTGAGCGATGTGCTCTGGGCGTTCCTGGGCTTTAGCAGGGGAGTTGGCCTAGATGATCTCTAGAGGTCCCTTCCAACTCTGACAATTCCATGATTCCATGATGAGTGGTAGTCCTTGCTCCAGAAACCTTCTAGGACACTGAGACACTGAGCTGGGGAAGTTCCCTTCATGGATTTCTCACCAGCACACAGTAAATAGGACACATACACATTTCCTCCAGGGCTCTGCTGCCTAGAAAAGGCTCTTGCACCTCCCAGCAAGAGCGAGGGCAGAGCTCTGAGCCCAGGCCCCCTGGCTGTGAAGCATTAAGCAGACACTCTCTTAACTGTCTGAGCACTGCACTGCTCTTGTCCACATCTCATAGGACCAATTCATGAACTTTAGACAGCTTTCTCTGAGCTGTTGGAGAATCTGAGGACAATTCATCCTCACCCCATCCACAGATGCCAACGTGGGACTTCTCCTTCACCCAACGCATTTACAGAGACAAGTGCAACAAGGTCCCAACCAGCCCAATGTTACTGCAGCTCATGGCGGGGGGGGGAATGCAGAGGGCTTCCAGTCGCTTTAGCAGAGTACAGATTATGGTGAGATAACGCCAAATCCTCACCCCATGGAAATTAGCAGGAACTTTATCACTGTGAGCTGTATAGCCCACATCACACTACGGAAGCTGCTGAAGAGCCTGGAGGAGCAGGGCAGGTCAGTGGAGGGCAGGAGGTGAAGTATGCTGTGTCCAACACCTTCCAAGGGGAATTCACAGAAACGGAATGAAATCTGGACTCTGTCCAGAGCATCACAGCCACCAGCCCCCACGCGGAGCGTAACAGACCTTTAATGACAACTGCTGAGCTGACGTCTGCTACTAAAAAGGCAAGATCACAGGCAAACAGGTCATTGGTTTGCTCCTGGCCTTGATCTGAACTGGAAGCTATTACAGTCCCACTGACACTGTCTCAGCCTCTCTGTTGCACTCAGAGAAGAGTGCAACACGCATGGAGACCTCCTGACACAGCCTGCACCCGCCTTGATGCACTGCAGGACCTCCTCCTTCCCACACCAGCCCAGTCCAAGGTCACAGGCCACCCTGGCATTACACTGTTTGTTATTTAATGAAGCCAGTGGTGAAGGGGATTACCTGGGGCAGCAAGAATTCTCCTACTTCCCTAGCATGGGATGGTGTTAGCCAGCATGGGTGAAGTGACAGTCCTGCATCCAGAAGGGAAGGCCCTGTGTGGGTCAGGGTCGTGCATATGGATTCTTGTATTGCTTGGCTTCCACCAGTGTCCAAACTGGACGGAGCAGCTCAGAGCACTGGGACAGAGAGAAACCCTTGAGCCGGGATACAAAATTAAATCAAAGTTTTACGGGCTAGGATGAAAGGGGAAGTACTTCAAAGGCTGCAAAGCATTAATTTTCCTTTTTGCTGTGGTTTTCCCTTCCCCCTTGTTTTAATATGATGGATCCCCTGATAACAACAGGCAGTTGCTCTGACTGATGTGTACACCCGGGATAAAGGAGAGCAGGAAATTGGATCTGAGGCTCTATACTGTATTTCAGCGAGTTCTGGAGCCACCAGAAAGAGACACTTGGTCAGATTGCTAATGCCATCACATCTCCTGCAGCCACAGCCATGCTGTCCTGCATTCAATTTCCTGCCATCACTTGCGTCTTGCGTGCAGCCGAAGGAGTATGAAGTGTATCTGATTTGGAGATGTACATGAATGAGGCACAGGTTCTGACTACAGTAGGAAATTGAACTGTTGATGAGAGCCTCCTCCTCCTCTCCTAGCCTCCTCCATTCTGTGTTGGCCGGGACTTAATATCCGAACTATTGCCTCTTTCACCAAGACATCAATTAACTGGTTTAATGCTTGCTTTTCCACCCCACTTTTTCTGTCTACTGTGGAGAAAGCTCTGTCACTGTGCACGGAGCCCTTTCCCTTCTCTCTTTCTCCCTCTCCCAGCTGCTCTGTCCCGTGGCAGAGGTAATTCACTGAGCACACCACCTTAGTTACCTTCACTCTGCCTCCTTCTGCATCATACAGGAAAAGCTGGTTTGCTGGCTAAAGGGGATGGAGGAGGGAAAGGGACCACAAAAGAACAGGGCAGATTTTCTAATATGTGGGGATATCTCCTTTGGGTTTGGATCTGTCCTTGCAGGAGCTACGAGTTGGGAATCTATTCCCAATTGTGGGCTTTTGGGGTCCTCAAAATCAAATCCCATCACATGCTTCCTCAGCTGTTAGGTAGGCAGGAAGATGCTCTTCCAGAAGGACCACAAGACTTGTGAATGCAAAACCAGCCCTAATGTGGCACTGGATTTGACCCTGCTGATATTTTGAAGGAGATGAAGCCTGTGAATCCCAGCCTGGAGAAATGCATCACTACTGGTGCCTCTGTCTGAACTGGACTCGAACAACTCTAAACCAACTAGAGGTTTTGGAGTCCAGATCCTGGACAGATCACAGTCTTCACCCATCTCTTGCTACAGACAGCTATTGGCACTTCTAGATTACCGCCTGGATCCAAGTCAGATGCAGTGAAATACTCAGGCAAGGTTTTTGCTCAACTACAGCCAGCCAGTCCTAAGCAAAATACCCTGGATATTTTATGAAAACAGTGTACTCTTATTTTAAATTTATGAGTTGGACAAGCATCTGAACATGCATGAGTTTAAACTGCTTCCCAGCTTTGGGGAATCTCCACTACATCCCCCTGGAAAGCTATTTTAATTGCCACACCACTTTGGAAAGCCACCCAGCAATAATACTCCTTGCCTTGCTGGCCCATCATGCTGGACTGTAACAGACAAGATATTGATGCAGCAACCTGATGTAATCAAGAGCTATAAAAGGCAAAGCAGTAAATCATTTGGATGCAACAGTCTGTGCACTTAGCTAGCTTTTTTTATGTTTTCTAAAACATCCAATACACAAAATTGCATTTAACTCTTAACAGCCACACAGCAATTTTCCTTGCAGAACTTGTGCTTTCACTAGCAATGGGTGATTGTGGGGAAGGAACATGACTTGGAAGTAGGTCAAGAAGTGTCCAGAATTAAGATTTCTTTAAAATTTGTTTTCTTTCCTGCAGATGGGTCACCTGAAACTTCTCTCACCATTGAGCACAACCTTGGAAAAGGTGGCTCTCACTAGTCCTAGGATTAAAGAGTCAACCACATTCTTTACTGATCTGAGATTTCCCTCAGTGCTCTTCACGCTGACCATCAAGCACACTCATAAGACCTAAAATGAGAGATGCAGCTCTGAAGGAACTTGTGAGACACTAACTGGAAACAAAGAGGTAACTCTGTCTCGTATGCCTCAGTCAGGAACATCAAGACCTGCCCTGGAGGACAGGAGATGCCTGGGCAGAGGCAGAAATGCTGGCTGCAGCTTTCCTCCTGAGCAGGAGCTGCTTCCTCTCCACAGCACAGAAGTGGGTCATGGTCCCATTCCTGACAGGGACTTGGCATTTCAGCACAATCCATGCAAACACAAAGCTACCTTATAGATTTCAGATACACTGAAAGCACATTCAGATTCACTAAAGCACATTTTTGTTCCAGCCCATGAGATGAGCTTTGCTTTTTCCTCCGCACCTCAAGACTCTGCTCTCCAAATAAACACTCGGTCAAGATATACAGAATGTAGATGAGATCAATAACACCTATCAGCTTTTAAAATGACTAAAGAGACAGCTGAGGAGCTGGAAAGTACCTTAGATTAGGCAGAAATTGAGGCATTTTCTCAGCTGCTTCTTCACCAGAATTCCTGAGAAGCAGGGGAAGACAGATCTTCTTTCTTTACATATCTGGCCTCAGCAATAAAACAGACCCTGAGGCCTCTGGAGGGAGAAAATAGTGCCAGTAGCTCAGGCTTTGCTTAAAAACCATGGACCATCTCACTAGCCTCACCCCAGCAAATTCATTGCAGGTGAGTGCTATTGAACCAGCCAGCTCTGGAGGTAGGTGGGTGGGTGGGTGGTGGCCGAGTGTCCCTGACAGCTGCAGAGCTATTTTAATTTACCCCAGCTGAAAATTTCCCCTATTAGCTGACATTTAACTGCCCTGTTTTTTTCCAGGATTTATCAAGAAGGCAGGCACCCAAGGTGACTCATCTCCAGCTAAGCCAGAGCTGTCACACTGCGCAGCATTCCAGCTGCACAGGGGGAGCTGTCAGTAACACAGAGCAACCAGATCCTCCCCTGCCTTATTAACCCGGGCATCAGCAGCACCTTGCAGGGGGTCGGTCGGGCCGGATGAACCCCTCCTGTGCACCAGAGGTCTGGACAATGAGGAGTCTCTCCCTCCTTATTGCAATAATGGGATGGCATTCACACTAAGGTCACAGCCAAACTCAGTTACACCAGGGGAGGCACACAACAGTCCAACCCGCTTGCATGCATCTATGCCAGGATAAATAGGAGGATAATCCCTAATTATAATCATCTGTCAAATAACTTGCATCTGTCTCCCTGTCTACCTGCTCCTTTTCAATGGGTTTGCAGTACATTTAGACTAAGGATAAAGCTTACGTGTGGGCACATGAAGTGGAGGCAGCAGACCAGTACCCACCAAAGCCTGGAGGAGGAGGTGGCCTGTGCTCCCAAAGGAGCTGAGCACTGTGTTCAGCAGCAGGTCCTCCATTGCCAGGCTCTGATAACACACCCATGTATGTGTACAACAGGTATTTGACTCCATGAGCCCTCTTCCTTCTCCTTCTGGTCCCAAACACCAGGCCTGGATCAGACAGTTCTCAGTAGAGGGCAGCAGGATTCATTTAGAGATAGACACAGCAGGTCTGGAAGTCAGTTCAGCCTTCTGCATCCCAGAGAACAACAAATGGGACGATACACTGCCATGGTCCAGATGGTGCCATCATGATGGCTTGCACTTGGGACCAGGAAGGAACCGGTCCAGCAATGCCCTGACCTGGTCGGTGAAGGGAAAGGGTTTTGCATTTGGAGTTACCCCAAGGGGTCCAGGGCAGCACTGCCTGACATTAATAAGCTTGGCACAGCATTAAAAAGAGGAGCAAATGGGAGAGGAGGCCAAAGCAGCAGCCTTGATGTAGGACATGAAAGGAGACTTTGGCTATCAGAAGATCAGAGACGAGGAGGCGCCTTCTGGGGGAAAAAAAAAAATAAAAAAAGAACGAATGGTTACAATGGAGGGTTCAGCTGCTGAACGACCACATGATGGGCAGGAATTTGGAAAGAGCTGCTTCTCTCTGAGAGAAAGGCACAAACCTGCCTTTCCCTGGCTTGTTCCAGAGAGAGGAGTTCCACAGGATGGAGAAGTGGGATGAAGCTGTGTGCAAACAACAGAGCGGCCAAACCAGAATTGAATGCACAGGATGAATTGAACAATAACACCGAAGTGACACAGACTTTGTCACTGGGATCTCTGGAATGGAAAAAAAGAAAAGCAGCAGAAACTACTTGGTGTGGGCTAGCAATCCTCTGTTCGCATAGTGGAACCAGCATTTTTAGGCTTACTCTGAGAGTCAGATTAGCCCAAGGGCACCAAACATAGCAAAAGTTTTGTGGGCCAGGGATCTTCTATGCCAGTGCAGGCTAGAGAAAACACCTGCTCCAAAGGCATCTTTTCAGATAAGTGGTTTGGCTCTTCTTAAAGAGTAAGTCATAACATAGGTGACACCGTGAGATCCTTGTCCAAGCTGGTTTAGGCATTACTAAAGAGAAAATAAACTGGGAACAGACCAAGCCCTGCTTGAGGCCACAGAAAGCAAAGGTACGTACCAGCCACGGTGCAGTTCATCTTCTCCCAAAGATTGAAAGAAATAAATCAATCTTTGCAAAACTACACAAAACACCCAGAGTCACCCCATCCACCACTGAAATTCAGCAGCCTGGAGAAGCACAGGAATGATTGCAATAGCCATAACTGTGCTACCTGCTTTAGGACAGGAGCTGATGAAGGCAACATCCAAATAGCACTGAGGGAAATGTTTCTGCAGCTAAAGGGAAGTCACCATCACTGGACTTGGCTAGGAGAAGGCTCCTAGGGCACTGTGGGATTTTAGAAGTGGAAGTACCAGCACAGACAAGTGAAATTTTTCAAGAGCCAAGAACTGGATATAGTCAGGCTGCAAATACCAAATTGTAGGAGCAACCAGTCAGTCACTGGCACAACGTGTTCTGGAACATGGCTAGCTTTTGGCAACTTCAGATTTTAAAATTAATATCTAGTATTTTTTTAACTGATCTGCTCTATCTCAAGCAGAAGTTTTGGGCCCGGGGCAGGGATTACTCGATGAGTTTAGCTGGCATGGCTTATGCAAGAAGACAGCTTGGAGGAGGTCTAGCTTTTTTCCAAGATTTTTGTGACAATGCCCATGTCTGGAGAGAGGATTCCTGAATAACCTCCATGGTTTCTTTACAGAAGATGCCACCTCTTGCATCCCTGCTCAGGTACCTGCACATAGTTCTGTCCCTGCAACTTGGGCAGAGGAAATGCTGCCCAGAGGAGTGGTTCTGACCCACCACCACATCCCACCTGCAATAACAGCTCGCTGAGCCCAAAAGGGGAAATGGTGGTTCAAGAGGCATCACAAAGGGTCAGGGCCCCTTAGAGCAAGGGAGAAAAAGAGCATAGAACAAATAGGCAAATATATCTATAAATAAAAAAAAACAACCAACAAAAAAAACCAGGCAAGCTCATGAAAAAGTAAAATTGCCTTCTCTGAGCTTTGGCAAATTGGCCCTGAAAAGGCAGTGTGAATCACTAGAAGAAAACCATAAGAAATAAGAAAATATAAGAAATATATTCATGTAGGAGTATATTTAATATAATAAAATGGTACTGTCCCCAAACCTGCCTCTTGTATTTAAAAATCACTAGGATTTTAGGTCCTTAAGCTGTATTCACCATTTTTTCAAGTATGGGTCACGTAGACATAGTGAGAAAGACCAGAGGGGTGACAAGAAAGGACAGCAGCGGGCGTCCTCAGTGTGCTAGTTACCCAGCACACCCTTCCTTAGGAGGCAATCTATCTTTTCTCTGGCTGTTCTCACACCGTGGCCAAAGTTTGCCAAAAATCACATGGGAACAAAGTGACCTCTCCCTCTGAAAAGGGCTGTGGGGGAGACACCAACATCTAGGAGCTGATGGACACGGGGCATCACCTGCTGCTGTTACCAGGAGCTGGTCTGCAGCCTGCTACAGTCTGGATATCGGAGCAAGAGGATCTTCCCAGCCTCCTTCTGCAGATGGCTGTCTCCACTGGGAGGCTGTAGCCACAGTGACCTGTCAGCCCTCTTCTTTCGTAGTCTTCAATATCAGTATAACCGTAAGGGAGGGGCAGCTTCCATCATCCCAGTGCTTTATCCCTGGGACACTGATAGCATCGTGGTGAGACACACGAGGGCTTTGGTCTGCAAAATTGAGCTTGCTAAACATCATGCGGTCCTTGGCCAGGTGGTGATTCTGGGACACAGCACTGCCAACGGCTGGTGGAGGACACCCGCCCCCCCCTTCCCCATGGAGGGAAAGATCTCTTGAAGAAAGGCTGGATGTTGGAGGACAGCCAGGATTTGGCCCCACGCAACATTTCATTAAGCTTCTCCAGCTATACTTGGACCTCTGAAATGCTCTCATGTTTTGAGATGGCTTCCTAGAGCCATGAGGTATTTCTGTGGGTCAGTGTGCTCTGTCTCTCCTCCTGCCTCTGTTATCCTCTGATCCCAGTGGCTGGAAACGTCACCCAGGCAGAACAAGACAAGAGCACAAGGCATTTGCCTGTGTTGTGAGGGAAATGGAAGCAGGACAGCAAGCCCCAACCCTACAAATGGTTATCTTTGGGTACATAATTCTTAATTATATACTTAAGCAAAGCCTGGAGTAATTTAGTAAGTTAAGCATGTAATTCCACTTTAACTGATGGGTAAGTCCCTAAAGCAAATGCTTATGTGTATGCAGGGCTGCTCCCCAACTTGTCCAGGGTTCCCTGGGGAGGTGGAGAGGCTTTGCTGGGGTGGCATCAGGGGTCCTTTCAGCAGGGCACCACACTGGTGTGCGCACAAGTGGATGACAAAGCCGTGCCCCAAATTTGTATAACAATCCCAGGTCACTGAGAGCACGACTCTGGATGAGAATAACCCAACTTTTACTAGAAGAAAGATAGTTGGGGGGTACGGGACGGGGGACAGATGCGGGATGAGGAGGTCTGCCCAGCTTCATCCACACACCACAGTGGGCAGCCCTAAAGCCTCCCCAGCAACTCAGCACCTCTCCATCTGCCAGCCCGGCTCCAGCAGCAGGCAGCTCACCTCCTCTCACCCCAGCACAGCTGTGCTGCAAGGAGTTTGCTGCACAAACCTGTCTACTCCTTAGTTTCACCATCTATAAAGTTAAAAATAGACATCCACCTTTAGGAAAAAAAAAAAATATCTGGAGATCCTTAGGTGAGCACTGCGCAAATAGAAAGCGTCATCATTAACCACCAGGTAAAATTAAAAAAAGAAGGGGCAGGGGGGAAGGAGCTACACCAAGCCTTTTGATGGGTCTGCTGCCTGGGGGAAGGTGGGGTGGTGTGTGGAATAAAAGGTAATCTGTTAAAGCCACATTTACTCTTTGAATAATTTCCTCATTTCTGATCAGGCTTTTAAAAAAAGAAAAAAAAAAGTAGCAAGCAATGCTGGGTAGGCAGCCCCGTGGCTGCCTCTCAACCTGCCCCCCCTCCCCGAGTGCTAAAGGAGCATCACCCAACCCTGGGAGACAGGAACAGACCACACGTCTTGTCTCAGGAGCTGCAGGGGCAGCACAGTGGCTGTGGGACCACACTGCCTTCCAGCCCAGCTTGGCTTCCTCCACTGATATTTACTTGCTGCCCATGTGGGCTTGCTGCTCTTGGAGGGGACCCCCGCACTCTTAGTGTGACATTTTCCATTTCTGCCTTCAGTCAAGTCACGAAGCTGAGCATCAAGTGAAGATACACAAGGTAGAGGGGAAAGCCAGCACCATGGCTTAATTAACGTTACGGGTGGCTGTCATGCCACAGGAGGTAGCATAAACATGAGACCAAAGAAACATCACACTTCTCCTGGTGCCAGTACTGGAGAATGGACTTAAAGTCAAGGTAAGAAGCAGAGGGTTGTCCACCAGTCTCAGGCACATAAAGGAGTTTAAAAGATTACAGCACTAATTGCAGATCTGTCTTGCTCATAAGGTCACCTCAGCCACAAACAGCACCTTCACCAAGGCACCAAGAGCCGCAGTGAATGCCACAGTCAACCCTCCTCAAACAACTGTATTCCTCCTGCTTCTCTACCTCCCGGGGTGAAACACCCCACGCTGTGCAGAAGGCAGGTTTTGCTTTCTTATCAGCCTACAAAGGCTAGGCAAAAGGTGGGACTAGAGGGGAGTTATTCCCTTTTCCTGGATGTAGCAGAGCAAGGACATGATCTATCCATGATTACAGAGGGAGACTGTGACAGAACTTTTCTACCTCCTTAGAGTCATGGACTCATTTGAGTTGAAGGGACCTTAAAGGTCATCAAGTTCCAACCCCCATGCCATGGGCAGGAACACCTCCCACTAGAGCAGGGTGCTCAAAGCCCCGATTTCTTTCAAGAGCAGCATCAGTAATTTCTCCGAGGCCAATAGTCAGTTCAAACTAGACAGCACAAATGCTCATTGGCATTTCAGAGGTGAACATTCAGCACATAAGCTGAAGCACATAAACATTCGTTGTTGAACAGATGCCCTCCTCCTCTCTTCCTTGTGTTAGATCTGCTTTCTTCTTAGGCACAAAGATAAAAGAAAACTTTGCTAAGTAGCTCCCATTAAGGCATACTATGTCACCTTGCCAGGGCTGCTTACCCTCTGGGCAGGACTCTGGGTGAACGTCCCAAAGCATCTTGCATGTGCCAGGTTTTATTCTGCCTGGATAGAGTTTGGAGGGTAGAATCACCTGGGAAGAGATGCGTGAGGAGACAGCCAGCAGAGAGGCATGAAGGAGGAAGTCAAATGAAATGGAGGAGGTGGGAGGGGGAGGAAGCGTGAGGAAGATCTCACGGAGGAGATGGGTCTGCCCTGGCCAGCACCAATATCACTCCGTCAACGGGTGACTCAGTCAATCCACTTTGAACATGACATTTCTCTTGGTAGAACATGTCCTCTCCCCAGTTCCTCCGCTCGAATGCACTGATGCTTTCCTTTCAGAAGGTGACATGATTACAAGGGATGCTAAAAATACACGTGAGCTTTCACTCCACTCCTGGGTCTCTGGTGGAACAGAACTTCCAGCTTTCCTATTAGCCAACAAACAGTGATCTAATCTGAAAGGCATTCAGGAGGACAAGAGCATTTCTTTCTTCTCATTATCTCCTTCCTTTACACAACACTCACAACTGAGGCTCAGACTTATAGCCCAGTCTAGTTCTTCAGATGACCATCAGTTAGCCCTCTAGCCAAAGGGAAGAGAACCTTTTTCCTGCCCACCCTGCAACGTGCCAGCTCTTCAGCATGATTAAAGGTCTAGCCCATTAGCGTACAAAGTTCCCATGCTGTTGGTCACCCTTAGCTACTCCCTGAAGCCCTCACAGCCCTTTCCTTCCCATAAGACTGAGTATACAGCAGACACACAGAGCTGGGCTAGATGCTCCTCCAGAAAACAAACCTCCCAGTGGAGGGGCACCATGAAAACCCTACCAACTGCCTGCCACTCCTGGGTGGCCCTGGCGGGAGAGGGGCCTGGGAACCCATGCACAGGCTGGGCAAGCTGTCCTTCAAGGGAATACAGGTCATGAATGCCCAGGTGCTCCAATACTCATTCCAGACCTAAGATAAGTGTCCAATCAGTCTCTGGTTCACAAAGCCATCTTAGCATTTAAAATTAGGAGGTTGAAGATAACAAAGAGTTAACTATACACACATTAAACTTTTCTTGCTCCAAATGTACAATGTACTTCTAATTCTTCTTAAAAAAAATAACAAATCAGGCTATGATTGATAGCAGACAGACTTTATGCAAGGGAGCTCTTCAAGCAGATGGGAAAGTATTTTAAAAAAATTAGAGTTTATTCACATAACATTAGGTCACTATAAAGTTTCTCTAGCTTTAAATGCTTTTACCTCATATCTGAAACACTTTCTGCTATGGTTTGAAAGACATATCCAAATACTAAGTTACAGTAATTCCTGCTTACGCATTAGGTATTCAAAATAGAAACCTTAATTGCAAGTTGCAAATGCTATAAATGGCAGGGAATAAATCTCAACAGCAGACGATCAAAAGAGAAGAAAACCAAGGAACACTGTTGTTTTTATCTAAACCCAGGACACATTAGTCTGGTACAAGACCTCAGTTGTTTAAGGGAGAATTTTACCTCAAGCAACAGATTCTATGAAACACTTCTGTATTAGTAAGATTAAAAAACCACAAACATGTCTACTCAGGATCACTGTCAGTCCCAGAACTCAGGGACTGACGCTGGCTTTTCCATTGTTCTTTCAGAGAACACCCTTATACTTCTGACTTGTACACACACAAGTGAGGGACTATTGGAAGACACCACTTTTAATAAACACTCCAAAGTTTTCTTTCAAAACGCCATAGAAGAAATTGACGACTAAAAGCATTTTAAACACATTTTGTGGTCCCCACATTTTTGATTTGTTTAAAATCAGACATTTACAGATCAGAAATGCCTTTTGAGGTGGATGCTTTGCAGCAACATGCAAACCTCAGAGGAACTTCATAGCGAGGTTAGATGAAGAGGACATCTTTACTTGCACTCTCTTTATGTTCGAGCTACTGATCAGAGATCATTTAAGCATAAAATTTGTATTAAAGGGCTAATGAATTACTCCTTTGGGAACATAGAAGCGAGTTCCTTAGGAAACTCAGAAACAGGAGTTACCTCTCCAGAGAAAATTAAGCAGTGGTAAGATGACCTTCTGTTTCCAGATTGGATATTAGGAAAAGTTTTTTTGGCACTGAAAGGGTTATTAAGCACTGGGATGGATTGCCCAGGAAGTGATTGAGGCAATATCTCTGAAGGTTTTCAAAAGATGGGTTGACATAGTGCTCAGAGACACAGTTTAGTAATGGGGGGGAAGGAGGGGGTTGTATGGCTTTCTTTTGTTTGGTTTGTTTTTGGTGTGGGTTTTTTTGTTAAAAAAAAAAAAAAAAAATCAGAGTTAGGTTGATGGTTGGACCAGATGATCTTAAAGGTTTCTTCCAACCTAGATGATTCTATGATTCTGATTATAGGATATAAGAATTCATTACTTTTTTAAGAGACAAGTTTTAATTAAACACTTTCACATGTGCTCAGACCAACTGAAACAATTGTTCAGCTTCTAATGGAGGCGGGGGGGGGGGGGCGGGGGGGGGGGGGGGGGGGGGGGGGGGGGGGGGGGGAGGGAAGTCTAATGTGAGCTGAAGAAATATGAGTGGGTGTGTTTATAAATAAATACTGAGAGTTTCAAAACGACATTCCAAAGACACTCCGCAAGGAGGGCGCATCCTGCGCCCCCTCTGCCCCCCAAAATGGGCTGTGGGTCCGTGGCGAAGGAGCCCTGCCAGGACAGAGGCAGCACTGCCTGGCATATTCCACTTCTACAGAAACTTGAAGAAAAAACAGCTGTTTTTCCTTCCGCTGAGCCAGCAGCAGTGTCCTGCCCTCCCAGCACCCCTCTCTCCATCTCTGCTCACCCCAGCCCAGGTGGTGGCTTCCCAGGTGGGCACTATCTCCTGACACCACGACATCCATCAGGAGGATTGATTATTGATTCAAACGCTTTCACTAGTTATTTGGAACAGAGTTGAGATTCGCCCAGCTGCTGCAGTTATCTGGGATTTACCAAACCAGAGTCACCAACTGGTAAAGTTGGTTAGCCATTGGGTGACTTACACTGGAGCAAGGATCACTGCCACGTATGGAAATAAGGACTTTGCCGTCCCCTAGGGACAGCCCAAATGCTCCTAGGTCTGTTCAAAGCTCTTTGAAGAGACACCGAGATTGCCTTCAAAGTAAGTGTGCTTTATTATTTATTTCTACCTTTTCATTTTTTTTAGTAACAAAACAGTCAGAATTATTAATCATGGTTGTTTTCAGTGAATCTAATTGCAGTGTTCCCTAAAGCAGAGCAAGACTCCCTCCACACCCAGCCAACCGAAATAGAAAAATGACGTCCTGAAAATAGCAGCAGGAGACAGTGAACAAAACCTGGCCTCCCCCAACTTGTGTCATTAGACCAGACAGATCTTCAAGACAAATATCAGCTGGGAGACTAAGGCTCTGGAAGATGTTGCTGCCTTCCCACAGAAGGCAGCCAGAGGTTTCCTGCAAGAGAAGACTCTTACATCCCTCCCTATGCCAAGGGACGTAGGACCAGTTGGTGCTTCCCCAGAAGTGGTTTTGGAGGGTACTTGGCCAGCCCTTCCAAAGTGAAAGGCATCCACATTCTCTACACAGGGCAGCTGCAGAGACAACAATGGAGTTTATTTTTAAACATCTCCCCCAACAAAAAGACTGGAAGATACCCCAAAGTTACTGGGTCTGATGTAGGAATGCTGGAGTGAAATGCCTTTGAGTTACACACAAGGTCCTGCTATTTCATTTTATGGACTCTTCCAGAGATAATATATATGATTTCCTGTTCCATGAGTGTCTTAAGCAAAGTTTAAAAAAAAAACACCACCACAACCAACCACCACAAACCTCCACACACATCATGTAATTACACTGATGCAACTATATAATCCCTGAGGCAGGCCCACCACAGAAAGCAAAGCAGGGACAGCTCTGAGAGGAATTTTCCTGGAAAAACATGCACAGATCTCTGGTCAAAGTCTCCTGGTGGATCACTCCACACTCAGAGGTTAGACTGCTACAGATGCATCAGGATGAAAACCAAACAGGTAAGGAAGGGACAGGGCACCTACGTTCCACCACAGACTCTACAAGAGGCACCCAACTCCTGTCACAGCAGCTAGAACAGGTCACAGCTCTGGAAGACAAAAATCCCAGTATCCCAACAAAGTCCCTTGTAAAAGAGCATCCAAAGGTTTTTGTCTGGAACATCAGCACCTTCCCCCCATTCCAAGTGTCCAACAAACTCTTTTTCATCACAAGTAAACAGATCGTTATATAAAAGCCAGGATGAGGTAAGTTCTTTAGACATCAAGTCTGTCTGGCAATTACAGTGCCCCTTAGCCTTGGATTTAGGAAGTTTATAACTACCAAAACTGGAAAAATACAGACATATTATTACTGTATAATTATCACAGTATTTTATGCTCTTCCTACATAAGAGATATTTGTTGCCTACTCCCAGAACCACATTGATGTGAGGACATAAAGTTCTCTGAGGACTTACCTGTGCTGTCTTCCTCTAAAAATTTTTGGTTTATATTTCCTCTAAGCTTTAAAATAATATTGAAAGAGGAAAAAAAAAAAACACCCCACTACAAATAAACATTTGTTATTGTTGGCATTTCAACAGAAGGGACCTAAACCCTCCAGCTACATTACCATTCCTCCCACTTTAAAAAGCAAAGGGCCACCTGCCTTTTGAAACAGAAGCAATTCAGGCCAATGCATTTCAGCTGCAATTGCAAGGCATGTTAAAGGGGACTTGACTTCTAAAAGCTGCCAGGTCCCTTAAAGAGCAGGAATAATAGTAGTTACAGATGGAAAAGAGCTAGGAGGTCACGGAGCCCAGCCTGCTGCCAGGTCAGGACAGAGTCCCCAGAGAGAGGACACGCCAAGACTTCAACTGATACTACACTTGATCTTCGCCAAAGGGCCAAGAAGCGATAAGGGGAAGGGGACTGAGGATGGAAGCGACTGGCAGCTGCCTCTGCCGCTCTGCAGAGGAGATTCAGGCAAACCTCTTTGCAATAATGCTTAGAATTTATCACATTAGGCAGATGGTATTTGACTTGCTGCTCTTCATACATAATCCTGAAAGGTCTGTGCCAGTTCTCGACTATAATAATAATAATAATGCTGGTTTGCATGTTATAAGAAACCTGAAGCAGCATCAATAAAGCCGTCTCCCAGGGCAGGTTTGCTGACACACTGTTCATGCCCTTGCTGTACACAAGGTTATCTTTAATGGCAGAAAATATCTTTTTATTACTCCCTGTTGACTTGGAGGAGGCTGTGGATCCTCTGACCTTATTGCCCATACAACATGAGCTCTGGCTGAAGGATGGTCTAAGCGAAACTGCTTCTGAAATAGGGAAGATGTTTTTGGATTATTTCATCCAGCAGCCAGGACTGCATTCAGTCCCCCCCCAAGAAAGTCAAAGTATGACTTACCCTGCATTGATTCCCCTCCTCAGAAAGGTACCTTAGATACATTCCCTCTCTAGTAGGCAATGCTAGGATTGCCATTTCTATCTAAATACCAGTGCGACACCTCGGAGATAAGTAACTGGGAGATCCATGTATGATATGATACATACAGAGGATACTATCAAGCTGGTGAGGTTAAACTAAGGTAGTAATGTGCAAATCTGGCTTTGCCAGGAAATTATATCTGCACTTTTAAGATCATGTGCAGTATGTGTTAGAAAAATGGACCTGTCAGATAACACCGCACAACCCTCTGTAGCTTCAAGGGACAAGGACTGCTCAATTTTTAATTTCAGTTGTGAATAATTCATTACAGGGGTAAGAAATCTTCTTGAATAGATGAAACATAAGATATAAAGGTCTCCTCCTATTCATATTCAAAATCCCTGACCAGCCAACTGGGTCTGGCCATAGAAGGCACAGGTTCCCATATCCAGCTTTTTCTTGCAAAGCTTGAATAACCTGGATTAGTCAGAAACCTCAGTCCACTTTACAAAAAAGGACATGTTCTGTGCTGGTGACAGAAGATACACTAAAATAGACATACAAATAAGTATTTTAGAAAATTAAATTTCTGATTATTTAAAATACAGATTTTTTTTTTTAGCTAAACTGAAACATACACAAATATTCCCCACTGTTCCTCTTGCAATGACTTCCCCAAGTCAAGTTGCAAAAAGCTGTCTGTTGTAATTCACTTGTAAACCTTCCAAAAAAAACCCCAACCCTATCATGGCCAGGGTGAACTTTAAAAAATTTGATCAAACTGCTTCAACTTCATCTTGATTTAAAGGATGATAAAAATAAGACATAGAATTTTTCTGCCTATTACTCCAGCACGGCCGATAAGGACGTTTGCACTTCGCAGGCAGCTCACAGCCCAAAAGGCCCCTTACAAGAAATGTGTGATCTCAGACTTTTGTACTGAAAATACGCATTTAATCACGTCTACAGCCCAGTCAAGATCGTTGTAAGGCAAAAAAACCCAACGTATCTGCAGTGGGGTGGATAGCCAAATAATGGTAAGACATGACTCCAAAATTGGATGGACTATCGTAACTTCAAATATGTATGAACCCGAGTAGGACTGGAGTCTGTCTGTCTGTCTGTCTTTGATTGACAATTTGTTGCTAGCCAGGCAACCTAAAATGATGGAAACCTTAGACCTAGCACTTAAACAGGGGTGAAGCCTTTTTGTACACTGGGGAAAATGTTGGGTTTCTTCTTATTATATTAGGATGTGAGCATTCTGTTTGAATATCTAATTAAAAAAATGGCACTATTTAACTACATAGAAATAAATTTAGGTTGTAGTGTTAGTGAAAGCAGGAAGAGGAATGAGTTTTTAGGGGCAACTTTATAATTTTGTGTAAAAGTTACAATGTCACGGCCTGGGAGGGCAGAATATTCGATGCAGTGAGGGGTCGGTCTTTTCTTACAAGTTACTGACTGGCAAAATCCTCTGTCAAATGGCAAACGTGCAGCTTCTCCAAGGCAGCTGTGCACATCTGGAGGGGAGAACGCCAGCGCAGGCAGCCACAGAGGGCTGCATGGTCAGTGCTCATCAATTAACAAAGGAACTGACCGGTACAGCTGATTAAAGATCTTTTACCTTTCTTTTTTTCCCTTAATCTGGTTGACATTTTGCAACCTGCTCATTGAGAGGAATCTATTTCCACAGATCTTTACTCTCACTGAGCACACTTTTTGTGAAAAGCTTTGGAAACTGTTGAAACATTTTGCGCTGACAGTCTTTTAAGTGAAAAACATGCTTTTAAGATCAGTGGTGGCTTTTCACTTCCAGAGTTGAGCTACCTGAGGAAAAAGGATCAAGAATGGAAAAACACGGAAAGCAAAATAACACATTGCAGTTCACCCAAATAAAAGCATTTCTAAAACCACTAGCTTGCAAAATATTATACTTTATTTTTCATTCTGACTTGAATATTTTTTGAGCTCAAAAGTTTTTCCTAAGACAGAGACAATTTTCCTTCCTACTCTATCCAGAGGGACCAGTCAGAAAGAACACTCTGTTTTCTATTACTATTTCTGTCCCTAAGCTTTTTTCTTTCCATATTTCTTCTTTTCTCTTATTTCCTTTATTTTAACTTTCATTTCCCTTCCTTTTCTTTCTTAAAATGCCCTATCTATTGCAAAACAGAGCCTGGGACCCAAGATCCTTTGCTCTTACTTTCCTCTTTTCTTCTGTTTATTCAGAAGGAGTATGAAAAGAGCTATATTAAACTGAAATTTTATTCTACTGTCCTCTGTTTAACAAAAGGTAGTCCACTAAAGCCACTAAATCACAGATAACACTTCTCTGGGCAACGTTATTAGGAACTGACAGCTGGTGATGGATGAAGATCTCATCTTTTAAAGAATAAAGTACATTTAATTTCCTTTGTACATAAAATAGGGAGCACAGCATTGTGTATCTAAAGATAAAAAGAGCCCCAGTGTATGCTGGGTGCCATACTTACGGGGATATGTGTTTCTGAGCTTATGTTTCACAGGACATCTTCAAATTAATTTAGAAACCACTATTATTCAGTTCTTGGTAGACAAAGAACTTTAAAAAAAAAAAAAAAAAAAAGAGGGTGACGTCTGACAGCCAGATCCATTAGAAAAGAGCAGCTCAGAGACCGAGCTGTCAGTTTTTAGGAGAAACACTGGAAGACAGGACAGAAAGAGGAGGGAGAACAGATCCGTGGGGCAGAGAGATGGGTTTACCCCTGACCCTGCCTGGGATTAAGCCGCACTCCTGGGAGCCACTGGGCCTCCTTGAGGTCAGTACCATAATGGATTTGGTACCAACCACCCACTAGGGAATTGGTGTTGAACATCTCAGATCCCATCAACCACCTTGAAACAGACATGCTAAGTATGGCCATTTTTACCATCAACTGAAGCACATCGAGCCAGACCCCAATATGCTGGGTGAAAGAGCACAGATTTCTTCTACAGAGGTGCTGCCAATACACAGTACGCCCTTGTTTCTGGTTTTTGGATCTATAGAGTATAATTTTTTCTCTAATGACCTGTGATATGACACATACGCTGCTTTTCTTTTCACATTTGCAATGTATAACCATATTTTACACGTCCTTTCTGCAGCACGACCCGCTGCTGCTTTGGTGGGATCTAATTTTAACACACCTCCCGAGCAGCACGGAGACGGTGAGGGTGAAACTTTAATTGCCTGTCTGTGTTAAGCAAGGGAGTTAAAACATGCAGTGAAAGCACATGTTCAACAAGAAAATACGGTCGGTCTGATTCCAGTGGTATGAAAGACTGTGAAAGAGTGTCCTGAGGTAAGGACAAGTTTAAGGAAAACATCTGCATGGGGTTTTTGTTTCTAAGTCTAGAGACTATTTGTGTGTTGGCTGAGTCTGGCTGCAAGTCAGTAGGAAAAGAAGGACCAACAGTAAGCAATTACCTTCCTTTAATTAAAACCTTCTAGTTAGCTACTCTAAAATAGGTAGAATTTTTTTTCCCAACCCTATGCCACTGAAGGATGAAAAGAGGTTTTCCACTGAAAACACTGACAAAAAGCAGCCTTTCTAACCATAAATCTTTATGGAAAATTCTTTGACCATCTTAATATAAAAATAGTCATTCTGCTTTCCCCAGGACTTCAGATCATTCCTTTCTTTTCTCTGTTTCTTTATTCTCATTTTCTTCCACTGGACATAAAGCAGTAAGTAGCAAAGTATTATACTAGGCTTTCCAATTTCTTGCAGAAGGAAAAGTCTCTGGAAAATACAAGATGATATAAAAATCTTGTGCTGGAAATTCAGTGACTCAGAGCAAATGCAAGATCATCAAGAAGTACAAGGGTCTATGTAGTTATTTCAGAAGGTGAAACCTACTGCTTTGAGTTTCACCTCTGCACATGCACATAAATAAAAAGTGTCCATATAAAACATCCAATGAGCAGTGACCTTTAAATCACTCCAAGTTGCTGCTTCTCTGTGAAGAAATGGATTTCTCCCTCTTCTTTTTGGGACTGGTCCCCAGCTGATGATGGGGTACGTTTAAGTTGTTTTTCACAAGTTTCTGCATTCTATATTCTGGCCTAAAATTCCCATCACTCATCTCTTATTATGCCATAACCTACTTTTTTTTTTTTGGGGGGGGAGGTAGCTGGAGCCATTTCCAAGACCTTGGAGGATCACTACCGGCAAAACTGTTCTCTGCGTCTTGATTTTAAAGGTTTTTAACACCCAGCTGCTCATCCAGATGTCTTTATCAGCTTTCAAATTCAACTGCTATGCTATTGAACAGGTTTTGAAACCTTTTTTGGATAACAGTAGCTACAGCTTTTGCTAAGCCTCTCCTTCATCTGTGTTACAGCTGAACTAAGATACTGAGCATTTTCTCTTTTGGGTCATCATGAGTCTGCACATTCAAAATGCTACAGGAGAAACACACTCAATAAGGAGGATCCACAGGGCTGATCTCCTTCAAAGATCTGGTGGGCATTTTGGGCTGCAGGGGAACTATCTGGCCAGACACCCAGTGGTCCTCCCTACCCCTGGAGACAGGTGCCCCAGATTCTCTCTGCTTCTACGCCCTACTGCTTTTCTCGTTAGGAAAGATCCCAGAGACCAACCTTGTCACAGTTTCTTTGAGAGATAAACACTTTCTCCTTTCCTGTCAAAACAGGGATTTTGAAACTGATTTTTTTTTCAGTCCCCCCACACACAGACACCTAGCCAGACTTCCCTCTTTTATTTCTAATTTCAGCAACACTGACTAGATCTGGCTTCTTCAGTCCTCTCTTTTACCCCTTTAATGCTTCACACCTCTCACTAAAGCCTTGTTTTCATTCCCCTCAGACCATTATATGCCAGTTACCAAAGAGGATGACAAAATGTCAATCAGTGTCTCAGACTGACAGCTGCATTTCATTACCTCTGACCTCCCCAGCCACAGGTGCTTAGCATAACAATTCATGAATTCAACAAGGTTGTCCCCCAGGTGCCTCAGAGACAACCAGAAGGGCTCTAGCACGGCTTTCAAAAGGACAGTTCCAATAAGCAACCAAGCTAAGCCTGAGTCCTCAACCAAATGAAGTTTGCCTCTCTTGCTACTGTTGTGAGCTGTAATTCTCCATGTTTCTGGAGTGCCTTCTACTTTAGGATGCGTGACGACTTAAGAGATTTTAATTGACTCTCAACAAGCCTTTCGTAAGTATTATTTCCAATTCAGTGGCTAAGGAAAGCATAGTGTAAAACATGAAGCCATTGTCCAAGTGCATGGCAATAAATTGTTTAAATAGTTCTCCCGTTTTATGAAAAGTACAGCTTCTGTACCTGCCAAAAGTTATTGTGGGTTTTTTATAACTCATAAATAAGTCAACAGCATAAAAAAAAATAGGTGGGAACATTTTTAGTGGACTGTCTATAGCTATGAGCTCCCTTTTAAAAGGGAAATTGAAGAAAAGGGCAAGTTGGACAGTTTTCCAAGTCCATGTCAGTGTTTCTCAGAGATGCTAAGACAAATCCATCACTTTCCAGAGATGCCACTTCAAAGGCAGTTACAAATAAACCCTCAGAAACTCTAGGAAATTCAGTGCCTATGAAAAAGGAAAGGGTGGGGGGGACCCCACAACCAGCAAGCAACCAGTAGCGTTGGTCCATGTTGTGAGCCCATGTTGCAAGACTGGGAGCTGATCATGCCTCTCCATAGGCAAAGAAATGGCAACTCCCCCCCTTCCTTCAGTCAAGGCTGGGACAAAGAAGACGTGTATCCTCTGGAAAAGACATAGTCAATTTGCAGAGTCCACACAAGAAGGGTCTATACCGTGGGACATAAGGAAACATTTCCAGTAGCCCAGCTCGCACCATAAAAGCAGCAGTGATGCTGCAGAAGCCCTAACCCAGAGAACACTCTGTCAGTGTAGTCAATGCACTGATGTCCTTCCAGCAATCAATCTTCCTGCTAGTGGAACTGCGCCAGGATTTGAATTTAAGAGTTGAAAAAAATGCTTAATTACAACAACTGTGTTGTAATTAATTACTCCCGTTCAACTGTGCTGTTGTAATTACTCCTTTTTGCCCTATTTTATACCTTATTTGCCTAATATTGCTTTATCTTTTAGGTAAAACTACTGACAAAACAATTAAACTAATTTCCTTCTTGTCCAGGAGTAGCAAAGCTTAATGACTCCAAATTCTAGTTTACATTTATGAATACCTCACTCTTGTTTTGCTCCTCCTGTTCCTGTTTGGTTTAATTTGTTATTACATTTATTTAAAACCAAAGATATGTATGATATTGAATAGGGAAACACACAAACACATGGCTCCAACTTTGTTCCAGATAACATGCAACACTTCCTGATGGGCTTTGCAACTCTATGAGAAGAAAACATGCACAGAACATGGCTAACATATTTCATGTAATGCTTCACAAATTGCTTTACAGCTCTCTTAATTCAAAACTGATTCTACATCCTGAGAGAAAGTCTCGACCTCAGCACTGAGAGCCTGAAGAAAATTAAATGCTAAGGGAAGATTCACGTGAGCACATGGAGGCTACCCCAAGTAAAGTGTCCAAAAGGGTATTTAGATTGTATTTGACATTTCTTGCAGAGAGCAGTAAGACCACATTTTCCAAAGACAGTTCCAAAAGGATTTACATGTAGGTGCTACTGAATGCTTTGAAACTAGAATCTACTGTTAATCTGTGCTCTATTACTCCATTCCTCTGATGAGGAATTTTACAGGTCTTTTGTAACACCTTATCAAAAGCTTAATTTAATTTTAAAAATGGACTAGATGCTTCTTCATTGAACTGTCTCAGCAGAAGGGTCCTGAATGTGAGCATGTTTTCTTCTAACAGCAAACATTTAGCACAGAACAACAAATATAAAAAGACAAACATTTCAGAAGGACTCATCAAAAGATAAAAGATTTCTGTGCACGTGCACAAATACACACACATTAATACATGCAAGATGAGTTTGCTGCTATAAAGTGGTTCAAGAAGATTCTGCTACAACACTTTCTCACAGAGAAACAGCACAGCTCTTAGTGAGGAAGAATTCTTCCAACTTAATCTGAGAAATTCCAGTGCAAAAGTCTGCACGAAGGTATCATTAACCAATCACAAAAATCTGACCACAGCTAAGGCAATGTTATTTGACCAATCAGCAGCTGACATTCTGTACATGCCTCTGTACAGTCCAGATCCTGCAAATAAAACACAAGAATATTATTTAGCCAAAAATGGACTCATTGTTCCGAACAGCTCCTATGCCTGTGCAGTCACTTCCAAGCATTAGAGCCTGAAGCAGCATTTATCTGGTCACACACATCCAGATGACAGCACTGCTGTTCTCATTAGGATGACAACTTCTGGTACTGACAAGTGACTCTTAAAATGTTATCCTTTGCAGAAGCACCTCACTTTTGAATGATAGGGATATTCTTGGTAGAATAAACAGCTATTTCTTTAATTGAGAATTCATATATATACAGCCCGTGGAACTCTGTGCAAAGAAAGAACTTTGTAAAATACAGTGCCTTTTGAATTGATCTCACAGTTACTTATATGTACATTGGCAAGAATTGCTCAGTGCAACCTCCCCCTCCCATGTCTGTTCCTGACACTGGATTAAAAAATAAAACAGTCCAGCCTGAGACTTTTTTTTTTTCAGAGGCACTGAAGTAGGCTTGCTCAGTCACTCTGTCTTGAGACGGAGAGCCTCCCGCTGCTGCTTCTGAACGGTCCTGGAATCTTCCCACAGACGGGGTCCTCTGATGTTCTCCCAGTTATCCAAGTCAGACTTTTCCAGCTTCTGCAGATAAACAGCAAAAAATCACAGTGTCACCTTGGCAGCCCCATGATTTAAAGTATGTATTACTGTAAGTTTTTTTCTTGTAGCGCAGGAAACTCCGTATCACCACTGGGTCAATAACTTTAATCTAACCTCAGGAGAACTTCAACAACAAGGGAAAAAATATTTGGGAGTTACCCATACAGCTACCTAAGTGACTAGGATAGGCACTACTGCATCTGCTTAGATAAATAGCAAGTAAGGACAGGAAGCACAACAGCATCTGAACATGACTGAAGATATCTTGTATTCACTTTTCCTTTCTTCTCTCAGCTTGTTTTCCAGATCTGTTCTTCAACTCCAAGTCTGCCAAATACTGAAGTAGTAGGAGCGATAAGCATTGGTAGAGCTCAAACAGAAGATTAGTAATTAGTGACCTGAAGTATCCTGTCAGCACAGATACGAAAGCATACTGGAGAAGAGGAATTATCTAGCACACAGAGAGACAGCAACAGTGCAATCGCCTTCAATACACGTGTTTTTAACTTGAGAGAGGTATGTGATCCTTCTGCTGCCTAGTTTCTCACAGCACCCAGCCGTCACAGAAAGGTCTCTCACGAAGTCACACATGAGATA
Organism: Scolopax mira; assembly: GCA_004320125.1. Taxonomy (NCBI): domain Eukaryota; kingdom Metazoa; phylum Chordata; class Aves; order Charadriiformes; family Scolopacidae; genus Scolopax; species Scolopax mira. The sequence goes on along the minus strand of BJBW01004631.1, from coordinate 75,304 downwards.
TGCTAACTGGCTGAACTGTCAGGTATCTTTAAACTATCTGGATTTCAATTACCTCCTTGCTTATTCCTATCATCCCCGCTCAGAAATGCCAATGACTGCAGTATTTATTGAGCCTTAGAGGTGCCCAAAAATGAAGAAGCGGCACCTTCCTCACCTCACCTACGAAGTGCTGCAGATGAAGAAGACAAACATACACTGCATTTTCAGAGTCTGACTGGCAGAGATATAGAAGTCTGTTCTGAGGCAGAACCAGGCCTCAAGTCCCACATACTAGTCTGGAACAGTACATCAGACATGAAGGGGCTTTGCCAGCAGGAGGCCAATGAGGTGGGCTTCGACATGCTACTGCAGAGGGCAATACTGCTTACCGTTAATGATACATAGCGCAGTGGGAGAGAAACCTCTGATTTGTGATCAGGACCTCATCTCAGCAAATGCCGGAAAAATACACTAGAAAATACTTAACCCTGCCCTGAGCCTGTGGTCTAATCTGCCTGTCATCAATCATCCAAATAAATGGCAAATACTGAGGGACATGAATAAGAGTCACAGAATAATTCAACAGCGAGAACAGAACAGACCTGCTGCTATTAGCTCATGTTACATAAAAGTTTTCTGCCACTTCCACAATTGAGGAAATTGCAATGAGGTTAGTCAGCTATCGAAAGAAATTAGACAAGATTCAACAGAAGATATATGAAAACACATGCACAAACACAGCAGACTTTCACGAGGTAGAAGCCACTGAATTTTTTATATCTGAAGAATTGTCTTCAGTACTTAATATGTCTTATGATCAGCTGGTACTTCATTTCAACTGGAAGGGATCTGAGCTGACGGGGAAGGAAGGACAAGGACGGAAGGTACCAATCATCCCGCAGCGACTATCCACTCTGATTGCAAATTCAAAATCTAACATCTGATTCTAATGGAAGCTTCAAGGAAACTACATTGAAAATAACCTTGTGCTTTAACAGAAAAGAAGCATGCTGATTTTGTTAAACACAAATTTACCACACAGCTGTGAGGATCTAAACTGTTCCCAAAGCTGCTCAGCTCCCATATTCTGAACAAGAATCAACATTTAAAATATATACAACAAAACTTGTAATATCTAAAGATAGGCTATATAAAGAAGTCTATCAAGAGAGACATGCATACTGCAGATCTTTACCAAAAGTTCATATTCCTCTACTCCTGAAATTTCACAAAGGCTTTTCAGAGAGGATATCTGTCCAAAACAGGAAATATTTCAAAACTATACAATCTAAACAAACCAGGACAAGAAAGTATGTTGTTAGTTTCCAATGGAAAGCATAAAGGTACCTGGAAAACACTTTGTGATCTACTGACAGAATAAAACAGATTATGTAAACAGCATTGCCTCAAACTACAGAACAGATGAGAACTATTGATAGAGTTAAGTTTTGTCAATTAAAATATAAAGAATTAAAGATTCTAGTGAACACAGAGAGACTGCATTTTTATTTTTTATTCTCATTATATTTATGGAGATCATTAATATTTTGTCATGTATGAAGATTGTGTTGCACACCTTGCTGCAATTCAAGCAGAAAGCACCTTCCTTGGGTGGGCCCATGACAGTATCTGCAAAAATTAGTAGTTTATGGGATAGGTAGGTAGCATCATTTTGCTATCCAGCTTTTTAAATTGATGCTATCAAGTTTTGAGAGAATAGAGAATCCGTGTTGCATGTGGACAAGATTAAGAGGGAGTATCACTGGTGAAAGAGGACCTAAAAATCTGCTCTGTGATGCCTTCCTACTGTTATTTTCACATGGATCTATCTGTGCTGGTTTTGGCTGGGGGAGAGTTAATTTTCTTCACAGTATGTGGGCTAGTATGGGGCTGTGTTTTGGATTTGTGCCGAGAAGAGTTGATAACACATGATGTTTTCCTTATTGCTGAGCAGGGCTTACACAGTTAAGGCCTTTTCTGCTCCTCACACACTCCACCAGCGTACAGGATGGGGGTACACAAGCAGTTGTGAGGGGACACAGCCAGGACAGCTGACCCCAGCTGACCCCAGGGATATTCCATGCCATGCAATGTCGTGCTCAGCCATGTATAGCTGGAGGAAGAAGGAAGAGGGGAACACTTGGAGTGATGGTGTTTGTCTTCCCAAGTAACCATTACACGTGATGGAGCCCTGCTTTCCTAAAGATGGCTGACCCACAAGAAGCAGTGAATTAATTCCCTTTTTTGCTTTGCCTGCATGTGCAGGTTTTGCGTTACTTATTGACCCGCCTTTATCTCAACCCAAAGTTTTCTCACTTTTACCCTTCTGGTTCTGCCCCCCATCCCACCGGGGGGAGCGAGCGAGTGGCTGCGCAGGGCTTAGTTGCCAGCTGGGGTGACACTACCTTACATATAAACCAACCAAAAAACCTAACCCTTCTGCTTCCTCACTGACACGGCAATTCTTACAACGGGGTATCAACCCCAGAATAGGTGGCTACATTAGAAGTAGGCCAAAGATTAGATTAGGCCAAAGACAGGTATGGAAATGACATTTTAAATTAATCTTAGTGCTCAGAATAAGGCCAAACTGACAGTCGTCCTACCGATGAGGGGCAGCGCCAGTTACGCAGCTCCTTCAGGCTGCCCGGGCTGTAGAGTGACAATTTGGGCAAGCAGCTAGTTCTGCCTTCAGGTGAAGTCAAATTCTTTCTTTCTAATTGACTGTGTCTTTTTAATTTCTTATTTTCTTTCTTTCTTTTTTTTGGCTACCTGGACTCTGCCCACATCACTTCACAGAGATACCACATGAAGATGCTAACTACTTCCAGCTTTTACTAAATTGAAATCCACATGAACTGGCAGCCTAAAAACCCCAAAAAGCTTTTTCTCCCAATTTAAATTTAGTAAATAGTCAGTCATTGGAGACTACAATGAAATGTAATCAGATCAGACCAGCACCGCTGTTCCTGCTTCTCTCAAATAGCCCAAAGGATATTGAAAATTAGCTGTTTAAAGTAAGATCAGTGTAGTCCATTAAACCTACTGATTCACTTCCTAAATCAGCTAAACTGCCTCTTAAAAGTATGGGACTGACAGAAGCTGTAAATTCAAGGAAAAAAAAATGCAGCTATGCAGAGAGGCAAGGCGAACAGGACAAAAAAAAGTTAAAACTGTTTGCCATAGACTTGACTTTTAAGACTTTTGTTACACAGTTTGCCTAGCCCAAAGGATGTACAAACCTTCACTTTTTAATTGCTGGTTCAAATGCCTGGCTTGATATTAAGTAAAAGCCATAATGCTCTGTCAGCCTACCCTTGCAGGACTGTCGTCGTGCCACAATAAGCAAACTGAAATCTGCAGAAACTCATTTAGAGCTATTGGTGTAGCTCAGCCTGAGTTAATTCAAGGTGGTCACTTGTAAAACAAAGGTTTGGCTTTAGTCTCTGTTTCCCACATGTGAAAGGAAGGATAAGAAAATCCTGCTTACTTTACAGATTGATTTAAAGTAAATTTACTTACTTTATTTACTTACTTTACACTTGTTTATCTTTTTTATTTACATTCACGTGATGAGCACCACAGAAAGGAATTACTCTAATTCAGATAAATAATTATTTTCTGTCATTATAGTAAGCAAACCCATCTGCAGATAAAAGATGGGCTGTGGAAAAATATCCTCATCGTTGAAAGATGCAGTGAAATAAATGCTTTAAACCAGTCTGGTTTTGCAAGAGTGTCAAAACAGCTTGAAAACCATAAAAGATATACTAAGGAACTCTATGATGACATATAGATGCAGAGGTACAGAATTAAGGCTAACACTGAATCTGCTGCCTTGTGCGTGACTGAAAATCTTCATTTTATCATCACATTGATTTGGATTTATTGGTTATTTACAACTCTTTCCAAGAGCCACCTTTTTGACATTTTATTTTCTTAATATAAACCTAGTGTTACTTACTTTGTTTAGGATGTGACATAATTTATTATTTGCGATTAGCGATTTAACAATGCATAATTTAACAGCCTGTGATCAGTGATTTAATCCTCTCATAGTTTTGTGTGAAGATGCTACAAATACAAATTACTCAGTAAATGAAACCATTATAGCTCTCAGTTAAGACTACATGGTTTCAATGCTTTGAATTTTTAAAGTAATAGAAAATAACATTAGGCAGACAGATTTTCATCTATGAATTAGGGTTTGCCATGACTTCCTCCTAACTGACAAGCAGTATACCTTCTTAAAATGAAGAATGTCTTAAAAACTGGATTAAGTCTCAGAGTGCCATTTATGCATGACACCTGCAGATCACCCAGGATGGACTTCTTGTTCCCAAGGATTCACAAGCTCTGTGCTTAAGTCAAGAGAACTCATGCATGGGTCATTTGCTTTTAGCTTACCTTCTTTGCTTGAGCAACAACGGAACTCTGAAAAAGCCAACATATAAAGAATAGCATGACTGCAGTATGCAGACCTTCAAGATCAAACATTCAAAATTCAGCAAGTTTCACTTTTAATTAAGCAACAAAGTACATTTAGGATGGTTCTCGTTTCCCTTGTAGATGGAAGTTTCATTAAGCTGTGGTTAACGTGATCCTTATTAAGGTTTATCTCTGAATTTATAGCTTGGGAGACCCAGCCAACAGAACAAAAGAATTGACCAATTTTGAGTGCTTATCTCGCCGACTTCATATCATACTGAACTTTGTAAAGGTTACTAGTTACTACAGCAGAACCCTCTAAAAGAGCCAGAGACAGACTTTTTGGATGTTTGCATGCTCTTTTTCAACTAAATAAAGGTGAGCTCGGCTGAAGGGGATATGTGGTATTTTACAATGCAGGAGAGAAGAGCAAGAAATGACAGTTCTGTGGCTGGTAGGAAAAGCATATGGATTTCCACAGCATGTCCCTGTCTGGAGCCCACAAAAGCCTGCTGACACCACAGAGAAGGTTTATTTCAGACATCTTGCTAGGACTTGGAAGGACTTGGACTTGGAAGGACTTGGAAGCCGGACCACTTTTTCACTTTGTATATATTAAATTTGGCACAGTATGTCCTTCTAATAATAATGAAAAGATACTCTCATAAAAAAATTAAAAAACCATGTATGAGGATCAAAATATAACAGACCTGGGAGTCACACATGGTGTTTTACCTCTGAAGAGATCTGAAAAATAAGCTTTTATAGGTTCTTTATGAGAGGAAAAAACTGTGATTAATATCACTGCAAAGGGCTATGAGATTACCACAAGAAGAAATGATCAGTTGCCACCTTGAAACTACTCACAGAAGTGTGTAGTAAGAAAAGAAAAAAATAAAGAAGGTTTATAACAATAAAGTAAAATTAAACTTAAAACCAGGCCATTAAATAACTACCTTAAAGTAACCGCTCCCCTTCAAATCAGCAGTCCTCCTTATTAAGTAGTTGATTCTTCCGAATTGGTGAGTTAACTCTTCTGCCTGTCACGTGCTGCTATCTCTGTCCTGGCCTCAGTTATTCAGGTAGCAGTCCCACAGTCTTAGTGTAATTAAGGACTTTCACTTCTTATCTACACTCCCCTGCTGATTTTCCACTTGCCTCTCTTCCAGAACCTGCTTGTCAATTTATATGCTTAACAGAATGCTTTTTCCCTGTGTAGAAATTACCGTTTTGGCTAAATGTTAGCAGAACCACTTTAATCCCTTCAGCTATAAATAGTTTTCTCGGTGACATCCATGGCTACTGTTTGATTTGTGCTGCTGGCTGAATTTCTCATAGGGAAAGAAAAAAAATCTTCCTGTTTCTTCTCTGGCTAACACCCCATCTATTTGATGAGCATAGTAATATGGGTGTTAGTCCACCGCTATATTGCCAATGACAGTAAAGCTGCTTCTCAGCAATACTGCTGAACATACAGTAAACAAATAACTTGTGAACAAATTGACAGGCAGTGACCCACTCTCTGACAGGAACTTGCTACTGCAGAGTATACGTTTGTAGAGTTTCAGCATCAAATAAAGATGGGAAACAATAATTTGCGAATCAAAGAACAGGTGAGAATTGTACAACAATACTTGAAAGTATTTCAAATTTAGTCTGAGTGTCTATGTGGGCATCATCTGGAAGTACACTGGCAGTCACAAAATGTTCCACAAAGTGTCTACAAAATTGGCCAAAAGGAAAAAAAACTAAGCAAAACAAACAGGAGGATATTCTTGCAAAAAGCCAATTTGCCTGGTTGCTGAGACAATGGCCTCTCTCAAAACTATCTATTTTGCTGAATCCTTTTCAGAGGCAGTCAATGAAAGGAAGGTACACAGCCTCTGTACCTGAATTCCCATACACTACACTAAAGTTACTTCAGAGATATTTCGTACCAAAGATCTATCAATTCCCCTCTGGGGGCCCACTAGTGTGACAGAAGTGCTTAACATTTCTACTAAGGCAGCTGCATAAGAAAATGTTCCCAGTACTGCCTGGCAGAAGTTTGCAGCATCCCCTAGGACAAGAAATGAAAGAATTCAGCCATCTGATGTGGATGGCTGAATGTGAGTAGGACTTTTCCTACTCAAACTTTTTTTTGGTGATTGATAACACAAGAGTGTGGCCCTAATGTGATAAGAGTTGATCAGCTCCTCTGGGAACTGAAAAAAAGTGTACAGGGAGCACAAGCAGGTACAAAGGATTTTCTTTTGAAGAGAGAAGGAAAGGGTGAAGAGATTTTTTATTACAGGCATTTGTATGTCCTGACCATGTTCACTGTCTGACTGCCTCACTTTCTTTTTCATCTATGAGAAAGCAGTGTCTTCTTATGAGATATGAAAAGTGCTAATGAAAGAAACACCTCAGAGCTAAGGAAAATCCTGTGCGGAGAGATATGTTATAAAAATAACCAGGAAAGAATGTATAGACTATCTAATTGAGATGAATTCCAAAAATAAGACCAGTAAAAAGTGACAGTCTGTGAATTTTCCTCCAGAGGCTACGTGTCTTTCTTATTGCAAGAAGACTTTTCCACCAGAACTCTTCCTGGGCCATACCCATCACCAAATCCCACCTTTTTGCTTCTCTGTTCACATTTTGAGCTATAGCACACAAGACTTTGAGATGTCCCAAGCCTCACAGGACACTTAAAAACATCATCTTCCTGCCCAGTGATGATTCCCAGAGAATCATCATTCCCAGACTGAGATTTTCTCCAGCCATTGAAGTCTTGCAAGCATTTTCTTGGAACTTGGCTATAATCATTAGAGCCTAACAGATATTAAGTTACATCTTGCTTGGTTAAGGTTTAGAAGTACATCCCTTGTCTCCTCTGATTTGAATACAAAGGACTTTTTTCTCTAAAAGAAATAAAAATATATTTATTGAATGTTACTACTTTGCCAATGCAGTTACACATAATTTTACATCCTCATTACCTTGTTCTTAGTTTGCTGCAACACCATCCTCTTACCCATATCTTTGTCAACTTACTTATCCGACAACTCTCTGATGTCCTTAACATTTTATCAATCTTCTCTGCTTTATAACTTCTCATTTACAGTTTCCATAGCAATGCTTCACATTTTTTATTTATTGTGATATGTTTTTCCTCTGCCTTCAACTGCCAATGGCTCCCATTGGGTATCACTTATTTGACTGAAACTTAACTGGTTTTTTCATTATAAAATGTTAATAACTTCTTCTTAAAGATATTTCTATTTGCTTGAAAAACCCTAAACAATAATTCTTTATTTTGGAGTCCGATGTAACTGAGTGAGGACAGATTTTTTAGCATGTACTAGATCATTAATTTTAAAGAAGTACAGAAACCAAGTGCTAGAATAAGGAATGTTATTTTGAGATTGCATTTAAACCATTGAAAAGGAATGTACTCTGACTGCTAAACAGCCACAGGAATGTTTTTCACTAATCACATTAATCAGTTTTTTATCCCCCTCTTTCAAGCAACATTTCTGTGCTTTCAAATAAAATACTCCAGGCTTTTGTCACAGGTCAAACACTTGATATTTTTTACAGTGTGTTCTACAAGGCCCAGCTCAGCAGCAGAACTACATTCACATTAGTACCAGTGTCACTAGTGGACAGAGCAATGATGTATTAGGCAAAGGGGAGCAGCAAGGACTAATTGGCCATATGAGGACACATCAGTGTGTGAGAGGACTGCATAAACAATGGAGAACGCATGCAAAGGTAGCTTGCTCCTCTGCCACTTCCCAAAGCACAAGATAAACGGCTCTATTAACAGATCTGAGACATAAGAAATGCAATACGAATTAAACATGCAAATTCTTTCTCCCTCAAAATAGTATCCTGGCCAGAAACACTCCCGTACAACATAAAGTAAATTCTGTATAGTTTGAGAAGATGTAATTTAGTAAATTACAAGGTGAGAAAATGCTTTATGATCATTTCCTCACAGTAAATTAATTAAACCCATGATGACAACTTTTATCATCACCACTACAACATTGGAGACAAAATGCACACTTCAACATGTCTGAAATATCAAAAATATCTTTACTGTTTGCAATATGCCTATAAAGATGTATGCTTATAGCAGAAATGACAACATTTTAAAAGAATTCAGTATATATTCAATATGAACAGTTCTGTAAGGACAATAAGGTATTTTTAAAAGTCTTAGGGAGGGTCAATGACATTTGCATGCATCAAGCAACCATGCTTCAAAAGAACTGGCTTGGTATTCTCAGGAACAGCTGCAGATATAATGCTAATAATATTGTAAAATAGGGCATTACATATCAAAACAGCCATCTTTTTTTTTAAACTGCCCTTAATCTCTTATCATACCATATAAGCCACCAGTGTATTCCTCCAATGTGACTTATATATAGAATTAGAAGGTATAATTCTTAAGATGTATTTTGGACAAGTAAAAAAAATAAAGAAAGAGGGAAAAAACCCACCCCAAATCCCCCAGCCTTGAATACATATGGCCCAAAGAAAACTAGTGTCCTAAATGTTAGCTGTAACTCAGTGATTGGTTAGATTTTGTCCACCAGAATATAGCCTGCAAAAGTTCCACAAGTTTCACTACAGCAAGAAATAAATACGCAAATACGCCCAGTGCTTGCAAGTTAGTGCCTGCAGCAAAGTATACATCGAGATCAGAGTTCAAAACAATAGTCTGAATCTATTTTCATTATGTGGAAATGCAAATCCATTTGTTTTGTTGAACTGGTCTGCCCTCTATGACACCCAAACACTAATTTGGAACATTTGGGCCTGGGAACTCTCTGCAATTTAGATTAAGAAAAAAATAAGATTGCTTCTGTCATTTCTGTCCATCAGGAAGAAGCCTCATTACCCAAGTGGACTTGTAATACGTTGTTTTGTCATTGTATTTTATTACCATTGATTTATCCATAAAGCTAATGCAAATATGGCCATTTAAATATTATCCTTCAACTATTTACTTATCTTCTGGAGAGAAAGCAAGGCATATCTGAATACAGATCAGTCAATTTCGTGGTTAGGTAGGGAGGCAAACAGAGAGATGTGGTTCCTTGTACTGCTTGTGGCTCTTCCACATAAATAAATTAGAGCAGCCTTACAGTATATTCTGTGGAAAGGGGAGACACAATAATCCAGAGGCAATCAGAACTTAATGGATTTGCATGTTTTGAGTTTCCATTGGAACTTTCCATATGTACTCAGGGATCAAATCTTTTCATGCCCTACACCAAAACCCACAGTTCTTTGTAGAAGGGGGACGGCTCAAAACTGTTTGCAATAATGATACAACACTACCACAAAACCTGGCAGGTAGGCAGATGTTCTGTGAAATTAGGCATGTAAAAATGCCAAAGGTAAGTTTTATTTTTATTTCAGACAAATCACAAAAGACTACTATAATAGAAAGTTTTTATTAGCAAGACCATTCAGGTGTCATTTGGACACCTGAATACGTAAACCATGGGTACAATTCAAGCTCTTCAAAGGCTTGTTGTGACAGGAATGTGGTATGGGATGAAAAAGAAAACCTGTTTCAGAATGAAGACCACAGAGATACATAAAGTGTTAGCTGGACCTTTGATCCAAATAATTTTAAAACACTAAAAATTACCTTAAACAGCTTTAACCTTTGTTTCTGGATACAGGGAGGCTTTTCCCAGCTTTCCTAACATGGCTTTTTGCAAGAATGAAGATTTATGAAACTCTGAATATTAAACGGGCCAAAACAGCCATTTTGGAGCCCAGTAAAGTTTGAAGAAAATGCATTGTTGAGGAAAGAGTGAAATATTTCCCTGTAAAATTTCCTGAAATAGCAAAAAAGAAATGGCAGTTGTTTGAAATATACACCTCAGTTTCAGGAGCAAAAAACAACAAAAAGCATTTCAAGCACATTATTCTGTATTTTGGTGTAAAGATCATCAAAACTCACGCAGTAGAAACGTTGACAGATACAGAGACACATTCTGTTTAAGGCCAACAACAGCCTTACATTTATAGACTCGGTCAACCACAGAAATAGCAGAATTTACTTGTACCACTGTACTTGGCACCTGGACATCAAAGTGAAGCTGTGTTCAGAAAGAAGCACTCTATGTTCAAAAACCTGTCTTTACATAAAACCTTGTTTTTATTGGACATCAATGAGGCAGATGGCTGGTCTAATTTTAGTTGAGGGACACATACAACCCACCAGCGACCAGGGTAACCAAGGATAGCCAAGGTTATGAGCCCCAAGCAACAAATTTACCTCATATTCAGATTCCAGTGTCACAGTGTTCTGTTTTAATTTTTCTTTCAAAGCTGGATCAACCTGTAAGAGAAACAGAAATACAGCAAAAATGTTTGCTTTTAAGAATTTTTTTTTTTTAAAGAAATCTTAACCTCACATAGACTAAATATTGGTACATGCAAACCCTCCTCTCCTCTAAATTATAATACATGGTGTTTGTTCAGGTACCAGGATGATGGACACAATACAAGAACTGGGCTGAAAAGAGACAGGTAACAGCCAAACTTTTCAAATAAAAAAGGAATTATGTCTGTAACTACCCCAGCACTTGCATTGCCTTAGATACTTAGATCTGTAACTGTTTAGTTTGAAACTGTCAAACTAAACAAAGCTTTAAACAAATTAAACAAGAAAGATCAAGAAAGAGAAAGTTGTGATCACACTGCATATTTTACTGCTGAATGTTAGGTTCAGTGGACAGGTATACAATATATTTCAGTTTTCAAAGTCTAAGGGCGAGTCAAACTTCCAATTTTCTGGTGAACACAGTTCCTTCCTAGTGTTGATTCTGTACTGACAATGCTGGTGACTTCTGCCACCTTCCAGAGATGCTTGTTCCAAGAACAATTCTAAGAACAGAAACGTCAGTGAACAACAGCAGATGTGTTACACGTTTTTAAGTTCTGAGCCCAGAAGAAGTTACGTTCATCCCTCCCTTTGCATCTGTCTCCCACAGGCCTAAGAATAAAACCAAAGGGGAAAAAGGTAATTAGCATTCTTCATGCTTGGAGAAAGTGTTTTATGTTCTCCTCAAAAAGACATCAGCCACATATGCAGTATTCAGACACAGTCTTTAGGCTAAACAATTAAAATCTCAAATAAATCTACCATGAGAAAACATTCTCATTTTTAGACCTTAAATACAACCAGCATTAAAAGATGGGTAAGGAGAATGTTTAGTTCTACATCCATGGTACACTAGTCCAAATATGACTAGTTCACTGAAGAAAAGTTCTTATTTTTAATTTGCTGTTTCTTGATCCGAATGAAAAGGGCTCAGTTACCCTCGTCACAACCAACCTCAAATGTTTATAAGCACTCTAGAAAAAGGAGGGAACACAAGTTACAGAATTTGCCTGTTCGATGAGAAGACCCACCTTCAGACTCTGCCCCAAATCAAGCTCCCGAGTCTCAGAGGTACTTAAAATACCCACCTGCTATCTGTATTGATGGGAATTACCCTGAAGAATTTCCCTAGGCCATGACATTCCCTTTGATTACAGGCACTGCCTGGTAGCCAGTATGCAGCTGGTGAGACCTCAGTTCCTAAGGATGCTCAGACAGGCAAGTCTACCACCATCTGTGCATGGCTGGATTTCCCTATCTGATCACAGGTCTGTCCATAGAAATTCATGCATTTGCAGCCTCCAGGCTCGTTACACTTGGGAACTAAGCCAAAATATCTAAATGCTTAAAGTTTGTACAGGATACAGCTCCCACTTTTTTTTTTTTTTTTTCAATTAAAAAAAACAAACCTTGTAAAACAAGGTACTGTCGCTGCACTGGCCCTTTACATCAAATAATAAATGAAATGCTACATCTCTGCCTTGGCATTCAAGGCCTCCATAGGACTGCCCCTCATTAAAGATGGATCGCCTCTCTCCTTCGGTGACCACGACCTCCAACAACAGCCATGCTTCATTAGAACAACAAACCCATCCATCACACGGGCAGAAATGAAAATTCTTTGGGCAGCCAGACAGGCTTTGGAGCTTGCTTTCACAGAGATAAGAGTGATCGTGGACCTCACTATATCCAGAACTAAATGCAAATACTATTTGTTACACTTGATGTTCTTGCAATACACCTATGGACAAGGAGAAATAAATGCTCCAGCAAGTAAAGAAGCAAGAAAGTTTTATCTCCTACTATGTCTTCACTTCATTTAGTAATAAGGGACCCAAGATAACATGGTTGGAGCAGCATTCTTACTTAGTTAATCACAGCCAGAATTTAACTTACAAAGACAGCTCAATATCCCCAGTATCAAGTTTTATTTTAGCAATTTTTAGTGTGTTCTTTTTAATGTGTGATGTTTGCATGGTCACAATTGTGTAAGGTAAATGGAAACAAGCAGTGAAGTTACTGCTGCTTCTCCCCACTTTCAGGTCCTTCTGTCTTCAGACTTCCTTGTGTATTCATTCTCTTCCAGCGTGGGTCCCTTCCATGGGGTCACAAGTCCTGCCAGCAAAACTGCTCCAGCGTGGGCTCTCTCTTCATGGAGCTATGGGTTCTGCCAGGAGTCCACCTGCTCCAGCATGGGGTCCTTCACGGGCTGCAGGTGGATACCTTCTCCTTCATTAACCTCAATGGCTGCAGGGTGACAGCCTGCCTCACCATGGTCTTCACCACAGGCTGCAGGAGAACCTCTTCCCTCTCCTTCTTCACTGTCTGCAGAGTTGTTTCTCTCACATATACTCACTCCTCTCTCCCGTTGCAAATGCTGTTGTGTGGCAACTTTTACACCTTCTTAAAATATGTTCTCACAGAGGTGCTACCACCATCACTGATGGGCTCGGCCTTGGCCGCTGGTGGGTCCGTCTTGGAGCTGGCTGCCATTGGCTCTGTTGGACATGGGGGAAGTTCTCACAGAAGCCATCCCTGTAGTTTCTCAGCTATTGAAACTCTACCACGCAAAACCAATATAAACTCCCCCTTCTTATAAGCAGGAATTTTATTCAGCAAATTAATTTACCGAAAAAGACAACTTAAACCCTGTTTTGAGAGCAAACAATACACACATCCTGGCAAGATCTCAAACTCTTAATATTTAACATACAGACACACAAAAGATTTAAGTCCACTCTGCTGAACATGTTATTTTGCTCAAAGTTACACACACACACACACACAAAGAGAGAAAAAGTTCATATTTCATCATCTCTCTTTTTTTTTGTTCCCTACACACTAATCCATGTAGAATAATTTAAACATACTTGACTCCATACAGAACAGATCTGCACTTTCTAAAACCTTGGTTGCAAACCTGTGCTTTTCAGTTGCCAAATGGAAACAGACAGGTTACAAATTGTTTTCAGAACCAATAGGGCAGTTGAGAAGAAAGTATATTATAAAGTTCTGTTTCCACAGTGTTTGTGCCGTGCTGCACTATCTTTGCAACATGACAAGAACAAAAAAATACCCAAACCAGAACACCCTATTTTCATTCTGAAAAGGCAGATAAACATCAGTGTGAGCCTCAATCACAGATCATAACCAGGGAACACTCAAAATGCGGGCAGAGCCAGGAAAGTAGCTTTGCCAAAGTGATAGTCCCTTTATATTACACATCTGCCACAAGATCCAAATACAAACACATTCATTTCGCTTCCATGATCACTGCGATGCCAACACACATACTGCCAAATGAGCTACAAGTATTCAGCTATGTACTGGCAAATGAATCATCAGCTAAATTATGAATACAAATCCCTATTAGTAAATATGATGGGGGAAGCAGACAAAGCCCAAACGTCGTAACAGCTTGGCAGTGTCCTCTGCACTGTTATTTAGGAGGCAAGAAGGAACAGAAGACAATATTCCTTTACACTAGAGGACTCCTTGTCAGGCAAAATCTCAGGTTTAAGCTCCATTTAAATTCAAGCTTTGTCTCTAAATATGGAATTCAAAGATGTGTGGACTTCCAATTGCAGCATAACTTCACATTAAATTCTTACTGAAAAACTATTGAAATATTTGATGCGAGTATTCAGGCAGCTTTCATGAGAAGTTGTCTACAAGGCTTCAAAACCAATACTGTAAATATAATTTTTCAAGGCTTTACTATTTTTTTATTTTGGGCATTGTTTTTTTTTTTTTCCTATGTAGCACTTGCAGCAAAAATGAATGAAACATTCTCAGAGTATTTTGCACTATACAGGCTTATTGCACACTACATAAATTCAAAGTGCAAAGGTACATATATAGACAAACCTCAAAAAAGCTTTAAAAGTTTTCAAATAAGAATTTTGTCCCATTTCACACTCTAATGTTCCTTCAGATTTACCCTTACTAAACTTCAAAAGGTTCCCAAAGATAAAGACTTTTAGAAACTATTCTTAGGTGGCTAAAAGTAGAAGGGGTTAAACAGAAAATTATTCTTAGAAACCTTCATAGGTAGCTATTTGAGGCTGTAAGTACCTAAAATCCTTTTTAAATCAGGCCGTCACTTCTCTTTTGAAGGCTGACATTTCAGTTTTTCAATTAGAACCTGGGCAGAATTTCTGAGTGGAGAAACAAAGGTGCCCCTCGGGGTGCAGAGAAGGGGCACAGCTTCAGGGCAAAGCAGGGGCTCCCGCAGCGCACTGCGATAAACTGCCCGCCTCTCTACGCTCTTCCCACGAAAGGGAAAGTCTTGTTTGTGACACAAATATTTCTGGTACAGTTATAAACCTAAATGTGAAACTCCTTAAAAAAAAAATTTAAAAAAAAAAAATCTCTCGCTAACGATTTTGCACTGACCAGTGACCAAAATTCACTTCAGTTCCGAACAAATAATAGACAGAGAGCAACCGTGAAATGTGTCACTAAGTTTACTTCCACGATATGGAAAGGAACCCAAAGAACACCATCACTATCCCCTTTTGATGTTCAGAGGGATGGAAGAATTCTCCAGCAAAGACAGGCTGTGAGTGCTGAGGTTGTTCAGCCTGGAAAAAAGAAGGCTCCAGGGAGACCTTATAGTGGCCTTCCAGTATCTAAAGGGGGCTACAGGAGAGATGGGGACAAACTTTTTAGCACATGACAAGGAGTAATGGCTTTAAACTACAAGAGGGTAGATTTAGACTAAATATAAGGAAGAAAATTTTATAGAAAGTGTGGTAAAACACTGGAACAGGTTGCTCAGAGAGATGGTAGATGCCCCATCCAGGGAAACATTCAAGGTCAGGTTGGAAGGGGCTCTGAACAACCTGATCTGGTTGCGGATGACCCTGGTCATTGCAGGGGATTGGATTCCATGACCTTTAAAGCTCTCTTCCAACCCAAACCATTCTACAATTCTACGAAACACAGGAATACAAAGCAGATTAACAGTGTCACTCTTGTTCAGTCCTGAGAGAGAAGGAACAAGTTGACTCATGTTCTAATTTTCAGGGCAGCATCCCAGTCATCCGCAATACACGCGTGCCCAGATCTGTATTTAAAATAGCCCACTTTCACAAGCTGTCTCTCTCTCAGCTATAACCATTATTATTTACATGTCCACCTACTACTTGTGGCCACGGGTTTTAGCACAAACCAAGTCTCGAATATTTTACATCTTCTAAAATTAAGGGTTCAATTAGTACACACGGAAACTGTCAGGAGACAGCCATGCCATGAGAAGAGGACTGTGCTTTTAACAGTCTCCTCTCACATAAGCCAATGGAGCGAGTTGTACACTTGGGTCTAGAGACTGGCATGTACTGCCCAAATATTTGTATGCTGGAGTCTTACAAAACTTTCCCTTTAGCAAGCATTTCCAGAAGGCAGCAGCAGATGTTTCTAACCAAAAACTAGATAGTTATTTTTACTAAAACATGAGTATCCTTTCCCACCTTATCCTCCACAAATAATATCCCACTGAGAAAGATTTCAGCTTTTACTTTGGAAATGGGGAAGGACGATGGCTCAAATGTAATGAACATGAATTAAGTTGGGGTTTTGGGGTGGTTTTTTTTTCTGCTCACACCAGCATAAGTAGATAGGACACCATTCTCCTGCAGTATCCACAACACAGAGGCCACAAAATGACTGGGTGTATGAAGTTCTTCATTTTGTTCTCCCCACCCATTTTTTAAACTTAGAGTAAACCAGAACCACCAGATCTGGCTCTCCCAATAGAATTTCTTCTTTGAAAACCCTTATCATATGCTTGACTCATCTAAATGGAAAATCAGCAATCTTGCATGGATCAGTCAACTTTAATCTTCCTTGAGAATAAAAGGCTCCCATAAATTGTCACAAAAGTCTGTGTCATAAATACTCCAAATTGTGGTTTATGAGCAGAGTGAGATGCTGTAGACAAGAGAGGATAAATCCCAGGACTCAGGAAGCACAGCATAAACTACGGCCAAGCTGAGTGCCATTCTACTTAAGGAATTAAAGGAACAAAGCTTGTAAAGTACAATAAAGGTTGTACTTATGCCAGATTCTTTGGCATACAGTCTTTGGTAACAGAAAAGGGCAAGGCAAAACATACCGTTCTGTGCAACTCGACTCACAACATCCTTTAACTACATTATTTAGAATATTTAATACATGAAAAACACTTAGGTAGGGCTACTGCATATGCTTGGATAGGAGTACTTTTGAACACTGAGGAGACAGCTGAGACTAGATGCAAAACCTGGCTTTGTGTCCTTTCACTCTTTGCTAAGATCTGCATAGAATGCAGTTAAACAAAAAAATATTTCATGCAGCCTCTGACAGAAATCAATGCAGACATTTCCAAAGGAGCCATATAAAATCTTATTATACCAGCAGTTCTCAGAGTTACAGTACAAGGTGCACCTGTGATCTGTCAAAATCCAAAAATACTTGCTTCCAGATGGATCAGAAACAAACCTACAATCCCAAACTCTGGACCATATATTTTCACATGATAATGCCATGGGAGACGAAATTAAGTTAAAGGCTCATATGCTGACCAAACCATCCCATACTTCAGCAAGCACTTAAGCATATCTAGGTTTCTCATACATAAGGTCATCAAAACTAACAAGGGTTCTATAGCTTTCAGTTCCAAGAAGAAAGTACCCAAATATTTAATCTATGATTTGTATGCTTTCACATCCAGCCTGATTGCAGGAGCACTTTGATTTGACTTGATTTGTAAAACATAAATTGGTCCTTAAACCTTGGTTCTGGGTACGCAAGCATAAATTTCATTTCTTGGTAAATTTCAGTGCAAAAAATGTTCCTTTCACTATAAAATAAAATATTCCAATAGCAAAAAACCCCCACAAGTCTGGAACTAACAAGAAGACCCTTTGTGGTTTTGAAAGGTATCTGCAAGGAAAAGCAAATTTGCTGCATGCATAAAGATGAACCAGTTCTAAGTAAGACCAAAACACACCTTTCACCTTAGAGTCAGAATGGCAGAGCTCTCCAGAAAAGAATCTCAAAAGCTGGAATTCTTGGCCTTTGCTACATCTTGGTTTCCCTGCAATCCAACAGTACAAAGGGAGGGGCTTGCTAAGTATCCTGTGTAGTTTTTCTAAATTTCCCTTTTACTTTCTTCCAAACCAGAAACAATAGTATAAGACCACTCAGGTGAAATGGATAGAACATGCCAAAGATCCATGGTATAAACTATGCAAGAAAGGCAAGAGCAGTTCAGGCAGATTTACTACCAGAGGATTTAATGCATTTATTTATCATCACAGAAAGGGGTGAAAAGTAAGGCAATAGCATGTTCTTTTCCATGGGCCAAATTGGGGACCACTGGTCACAAAAAAAGATTCTTAGCCTAGAACAAGAGTTGCAGAATTTTCCGAGTCAACCATCACAAAACATTGACAGAGAAGACAGTAAGAGGAGTAAGTCACCTATTTTAAAAACATTAAAAGACAATTTCTCAAGGTGCCTTTGTAAAGTCTCTTTAGTATGCTATACCTGTCCTGATAGAGCCACTTAACCATCCTGAAGTACAGGACATAAACTAAATACCCTTAAGGTATCTGTTCAGAAAAAGGAAATGTTATGTAAATCTGTATTTAAAAAAAATCCTTTTCTTCATCTCAATTTGGTAATTATTTATGAAAAACTAATGAAATCAACTAAAAGATTCTAAGTTCTTAAATATTGGTTTCATCATATCTTAACTTGCAGGCAAGCTCTTTGCAATGTTTTAACAAACCTCTCAAAATTCCTTACAATGCATCTGCTGTTAATATATCTATTTGTCATCTACATTTTCAAATGTATCTTCTGCATATTTCAGTGACTCCATCACCATGTTATTTACTTACTATTAATACAGCATTAACCAGTGTATTTTAAAGGAAAGTCTAATATGAAAGAAGTCAAACTGCATTCAGAATCGTGTGATCTTTATTGGAAAAAGCAAAAGCTTTCACTTTGAATAAAAGCTGCACAAACACAAAAGGAACTTTAACAAGAATTCTTGAATATTTACTAAGGAAGGATTTGCTTTATACAAATTATAGGATTAATTGGTTCATCTGCACTAACTTTCTGAGAGTAATGGACACGCTATGGAAAACACACCAAAGGTATATATAAGGACTCACACAAAATGCGAGTTTGACACCAGTATTTAGGCAAAAAATGCCCTTTTGCCTGTAAATGGCAGACAGTTAATAGCTAGAAATAATAAAGACAAAATACAACATTTGGATGCAACTCCTGCAGAGTCAACGTTTTTATTATATTTTACAAAATTGTGGTTTAGTGACTATGTACTTACTATGCAAGTTAAAGCTGGAAAATTACTGCAAATGCAGTTCAAGCTTTTCGTTATTGCTCCTAATTCTGGACAGAATCAACCTCTTTGTGGTAACTCCAAAACCCAGAAAGGTCACTTAAGTTTCTGTTACAAGGAAGTAACTTCAAGAGTGAAATTGTGAGTTGGCAGTTGAAGCCAGCACGCAAGCAGTCCGTGTTCCTCTCACCATACAAAAGAGGACTGGAGAGGGTGTCCTCTTTAGTTCTGCACTTCAGCAAAAATACCTGTGTTCAGGTGTTGTCTGACTGCTCAGTTAGGCTCCTCCTGGTAAACTAGTCCTGGTAGTGGCTTACTTTAACAATATAGCAAAACCAAAGGCACCATACAATATCTAAGCCACTATATCTTTCGGTGGTGTAAGTTTAGTCTATCAATTCAGAAAGACAAAATAATTCATTTAAAGGGAAAAGTCTATCTATCTCACAGAAGACCAATCTTTAAAGCTTCAATAAAAGCACTGAAGCTTCAATAAAACAACAAAAAATGTCCAAAAACCTCAAACCCCCAAAATCCCAAACAACCAACCTTCTCATGTAGGAACTGAAATAGTCTGATTCTTCATATGTCATATAAACACACAATACAGTTAAAAGAATGCAGAAGCAAATTTACTGATTAGGAATGCCTTCCTTATTCAAACTTAAATATATATAAATATATATATGCATTTTTTTCTTTTCCAAATGCATAAGTTAATGTCTAAGCCTAATGTGAACCACCTGCTACCTTCATACAAACAAGCCTAGTTTTCGCAAGCCAGCAGCAAGAAAATATACATTAAAATTTTTGCTGAGTCAAAATAATCAACAATATAAAACAAAACCTCTTTTAACCATAAAAATTGTTTTAAAATGTGTTTTTAAATGTCATTTTGATTTATAATACAAATCTCAAAACTTCCTGTAAGTACTGAAACAATTTCTGACTTTGTTGTCTATTTGAACAGAAAAAAATTTCAGAATTCAGTGTGAACTTATCAAAATTGCTTTCCTTGTTCTGAAATTGCATTTCTACAACTAAGTTATGTATTGAGAAAACCCCCAACTACCAAGTTCTAGAAAGTGCCTCCTAAATCTGCATGTGTTAAAGGCATTAACACTTCTTACTCGAGTCCACATAGTATTTAAGTAAAAATACTTTCCACACTGACATCTAGTGAAGCTTTACAGTAAGAAGAAAAAGCCTTTTCTAATACTTTGTACTTACAGAAAGCTTTTCATCTTTCAAATTACCTATATTTTAGATTATTATTTGTACATCATGTGCTGTTTTCTTTTGCAAGGTATTTTTAATAAGTAACATATTTATCTGCCAAAGGCTCAGACATTCTCATGGGTACCTTAGAGACAGTTATAATGGCAAGATCTGGTGTAATTAAATTTAAAACATGAGTAGCAAAGTTACTATTTTCCTATTGTGTCAGAGGTACTTCTGAGGGCTCAACACGCAACATTGACAAAACAACTCTACTAAATTCAATGGGAATTATGAATGCAAGATGCTTTAATTCATACATTTGAGATACTTATAAGACAAGACATCTCTCTTTCTCTGTGCAGTATCCAGAAAGCCTGTATTCCTCATTACCTCTGTAATCAATGAAGAGAGAGACATTCCTCTGGGAACACTTAAATTAGTCTCCTCCTCTGAATCATCCCATCCTTACACTTGGTAGGCTTTACTAACAGCACACACAGTCTTTGAGAGCAGAAGTGGAGGGACTGGTAGGGAGAACTTTTGAGTTCTTGGTCCCACAAGCTGCCTGTCCTACTCACCCAGGGATGACATTCAGTCCCAGATCCCTTCTGCCCTCCTTGAGCTGCGCTCCAGGGAAGCAAAACATAATGTTGTACCAGCTACAACATTAATTTCAGCGCTCATTAAGGTTCTAAAGGCAAAGTCTCATTTTTATGCCTCATCAAAAAAAAGGCAGTTAAGCACTGCCTGACACAACATACAGGAGGTTCAGTGCTGACTCTGGGGAAAATATATCACCTACTGAATCACTAGCAAACCTATAAATGCTTTCTGCAGTGACAGATACTTGAACAGAGACAGATTATGCATTTTCCCCTCTCATTAGTGATTATATTCCAGATCTGAGTTTGGGATCTGCTTTTTCAGACTGCTGCATAGCTGCGGTTTGCAACAGAAATTACTGACTTGAGTCTTTCTAGCTCAAAACACAAAGAGAGAAGAAAGGGAAAGTCCATTTAGACAGAGATTGCACTTAAAGTGGAAACATTCCTGGGCAAAGTGTTTTCAACACTTTCTTGGTAAAAACTGTAGCGATCTGCATGTTCAGAGGTACTTCTGAGAGCTCAACACGCAACACTGACAAAACAACTCTACTAAATTCAGTGGGAATTATGAATGCAAGATGCTTTCATTCATACATTTGAGATACTTATAAGACAAGACACCATCTCTGCAAAAAACCCTGATCTAAGGACTCGGACTCCCGTACTTCTGTTTGAGTTTCAATCTGCTGACACCATGGCTATTGGCTTCACAAGATGAGCCTGGAAAGCTAGATCTTTTCTGGCACTTGAGGGAGGTGAGGGGAAAAACAGCTGGATATTAAATTATGTTTTGGCTAAAAGCTGCCTGAAGCTAAATTATACACTTGTAATCACTTCAATTGCAAGGCAAAAATGCTAGTAATTAATTGTGGCAATGTGACAGGATTTAAAGCAACAAAACAAAATTCTTTGTATATAAAATGTAAAAATCTGAAAGCTATCAACACTTTATGTACTGAAATTAGTTCCACTTGCCATGGCATCAGAATGAGTTCCTCCAGTTACTAACCTTCTCTTCATCTGAATCTAATCTTGACAACAGAAACATCATCAAGAATTACGAAATGGGAAAATGGCTTCTGTTTAAAACAAGTAACTGTTAATACTTGTATTCTATTTCATGTTTCATCACAGAAAAGCTCAATAATCTGAGTTAAAGTTGCCAGATTTCCAGGCTTCTCCAAACACAGCCCCTTTTTTCTACTTAGAAATCCCGCCCTGTCAAAACCAAAAAAAAAACCCCAACCAACCAAAAACCGACCAACCAAACAAAACCCAAACAAAAGACAAGTTTGGCCATTTGCCTGGAATTTCCAGATCCTGGGCAGCACAGTCAGATGTAGGTCCAATGTGGCTGTTTGATGCTTGGAAATCCTGGACAATGTATACCCACTAGGACTTTTGTGCATCCAAACAGCCACTTTGGGTGCAGAACATACTTAGCATGATCCCTTTACTGAGTACTCCTGAGTAAGACATGCCTGACAGGATCCAAATTCTATCCTGAATTTCTTGGACATAAATATGAGAGCCCTCACTGTAATGAAATCTTCTAAATGCACCCACAACTTGCATACACCCATGAGAAAGCTGGGACAACACATCGGGTCACCAAGGTGGTTCACTAGTTCAAGAGAGGTGAATAACAACGAGCACCTATGTGTTAGTACATATATCTGAAGGCTCAGAACTAGATTTGCAGGGACCTAGAACCTGGTGATGTAGCAAAATCCACAGCCTGAATTAGGCTTCTTTAATTTAAAAAAAAAAAAGATAAAAGGCAAAAGAAGCTTAGAAAGGGGGTGCACGCTGGGCAGCAATTAGAGCAGCAGTAAGTACAGACTGACAGGAGGAAAGGCTGAAGAGAGTTTGTAAGTACTAAGCAATTTACCCTGAGATTCGAGACAACACCTCTTTCCAGTTCGGATTCATAGTCTTTATCCATCTCAGGGTGAGGTGGACCAGGTTTTGTTTAAAAAAAAACAACAAATCCCACATTTCAGAGAAAGAACAAAGCCCTGACAAAAGGAGGGGGGAGTGATGGGGGAAGAACAGCTTCTAGATGCTTAATATCAAATATTCATTTGACAAAAATACAGAAATTCTAAATGATATAGGAATTAAAAACCACTTTTCCCCACTTCACATATATAATCTAACCAGTAGGCCACAATCGCATTTTCTCCCTCATTCTTCTGATTTCATAACTATTCCACACAGAGATTGGTTTTAAAAAGGAAAGCTGCTAATGCCTGCAGCTCCAGGCAATCTCCAAGTGAATGGTTACTGCAGGTTTCCCAGAGAAAGGAGATGTGCCTTGAAACTCTCTTCCACATCCCTGGTGCCTGCCCTCTGGCTGAACCAGCATCCCTACTCCTGTTTTGTGGGAAGCCTCACAAGCTGTACTCCACAGCAGCGCACACATCTCAGCTAACACAGATCGAGGAAGATCTATTTAATGGAGCCCAGCAGATTTTTATATATATTTAATAGATGACAAGCCATGCAGCACCACAAAAACTCTGGTACCAAAAGGAGAATTTTAAGTCCATCCAGAATCTTCATCCCCAAAGCCATACACATCCAGGAAGCCACAGAATGGAAGTTTTAAAAATCAAAATTTTAGATCCAGATAAGTATTAAGTCCCTGAAACTTTAAGCCAATTTTTCCAATCTTTATAAAAGGCACAAGACTTCTCTGCCTCTCAGTCATGCCATTTTTGCTTCAACGATGCTAATTAATATATCCTTACACACAGGCTATAGCATGACATCCTATTAAGTATAGCAGAAAACCCCTGTGATTCCTAGAGTAGTAGTAACTGCTGCACGTGGAACCTGATAGGTAAGGGCTTTTCTGCATTAAAAAAAAACTTACTAAGAAAACTTGACAAGGATTCAGTGAAACACTTTACCATGGAAATGCTGAATATTTATTTATGGTCTCTATCCAAACTCAGTATCATTAATGATACATTTTCATATTCCTTGCCAAAAAATTAAGCTGGGACAATATTACAAGATTGAAACTAAATGCTCACTTAAAAACCCAGATATTTCAAATTTTAAAAGTAGTACAGCTTTATTTCTTCATCAGTGAACACATGTATTATTTTGGAATAATCTCTGTACTACTATCATTAACATCATCACATCCAGATTTAATAAGACTGTCCCAACTTTTAACAACCATACCTCTTTTTAACAGAAGTCTTCTGGTATTTACAGGTCTCCTGACTACATATGGCCTTGGTCTTATTTTTTCAAGTTGATACAAGGCAGTATGAAAGGGCGGGTACAGGCTATATTTTATCTCCAGGTTGTCCTGCAGTGCTTTAAGCTGTTTGTGGTGAAAATGGTTGTGGTCTGGGTAGATCAAATCACTGCAAGCCATTCAAAAGCATACACAGAGTGTCAGCCTCAGAATGGGGCAAAAAAAAAAATATCTTACTGACTCCGTATTTGCCTTTTACAGAAAAACAGCATTTAATATGCTAAACTGAAAGGATGTCTGAAAAATCAAAACATACACCTCTGTCTGGTATCATAGCAAATTCAGTAAGCAGCTGTTTAGAGACTAAGTGGGGAAGTCATCTGAGTTCAAGTAAAATGGATTAGTTTTTACTGAAATCAATGCAAAAACATGAACCCAACAGTAGCATCTGAACCTCAAAATCTTCAAGAACAGCAGGGATAAAGAGCTCATTTCCATATAATCCCTCTGGACTGAACTGAAACAAGAAAGAAAATTGACGTCTGAACATCTGGTACCACCACAATACAGACTTTTGAAAGCTCTGCTACCCTTTCATTTCTGCACCATATTGCAGGACTGAAATTACTACCTTGGATGATTCTGAACCACGGTCAAAAGATGTAACAAGTTCCAAATTCTCCCTGCCAACAGAAACAAAGACAGTGTAAAGGCATCTGCGTAGCCATCAATCAGGAGCCAGGCTGCCTCTCTTAACATCCTGTTCTAAAACCCTCCACTAAGCAGTCCATGCCTGGAAGCAAGGCCCACTTTAATTTAGTAAAATGCACTTCATTACATAAAGACAAATACTGACAAAGATCTTTTTTTCCTATAAGCAATCATAAACCTATGCCTTGCAAATTGTCTAAGGCACCAAACAACATTTCAGGGTATTATTTTCTTAATTTTTGCATGACCTAAGGCCAAGCTCATTAATGAATTCAGTCTTTGAAAATCAACTAAATCTACTTATAGAAGGAAATTAGCTAAAGTTTGTCTTCATTAGACTTGAGACAGGCCAACCTGACCTGCTTAAGGAAAAAAAAAAAAAAAAAAAACTATAATCACCACCATCAATCCCTTGCCACTCTGTGCTTGTGTAATCAGCTTACTGAAACCAATTAAATGCATGAAGATGCATTTATAAATAAATAAATGCTAAAATGATAGATGAGAACACCTAATTATTCTTCCAAGTTCTGTGACAAATGCTAAAATGATTCCACGTTCCCTTGCTGACAAGTTTAGAAAGGATATCTTTCCCATCCAAAAAATTACACCAGACACCAATTAGATACTCTAATTTTGTTCACACTCAAATCAAACAGGATGTTTTTAATACAACCTCCTATGAAATCATGGAGGAAACTCTCCAGAATCACAGAACACCTCAGACACAAACAACATGGAGACCTGGGGAAAGAATATTTAGGGTAGGCTTCAGATCACCTAATTTCATCCATCTAAACTTTTGACTTGAAGCATGAAGTCTCTACTTAGGCTCCTCCTGCAGTCACCCCAATACAGATGGGCATTTATAAAGAAAATAAATCCTACTTTAAGATAAGTGTCCAAAAACCTAACTCTTCTGCACCTGGAGTTAGGCAGAGGTTTATCCCACCCTCATTCACTAGTTAAATTAAATGTAAATGTATTCATATACTAAGGACAGTACACAGCTCGCTGAAACGTGGTGATAATAAAGTGTTGAGCTCCATCTCTCTACTTTTCAGTCAAAAGAGAACAAGGCATTTCTCAAGCATCTTTTTTTTTAAATGGAATGAAGCATATTAATGGGGCATTTCTTTCTCAAACCATCTCTATGGGTTGCATGGATAGTTATCTCCAACTAGGCATTTCATTTAAGAAAATGGAAACATGACCAAGACAAACCCCTGAGTCAGTGCACAGCACCACAAACACGCATTTTGATTTAGCTGAGCACGTACCACGTGTTTAAATTTCCCTTCCCTAACTCTAGTAATACAAATAAATCATTTACAGCATTTTGAGTACTAACTGTTAATTTAACTTGACCTTAGCATTTGTAGGAGCTGTTGGCACACTGGGAAGACTAGAGGATGAGTCTAAATCCATCTGGAACAAAATCAAGCAGAAAGGCTACAGTACACAGAAGGTAACTGAGTGCACGGAATGACCTGAGCTGGCAGCAATTGCATTAAGTCCATTAGTTGTCATGAGAACAAACTACACCACCATGGACTTTCCCAGTCCAGTCCAACCACAAAGACTGGGCCTATCCAAATTACTCCTCAAAATGGGGAAGTCAGTCAAGTTTTGGTCAGACTTACGATCTTTGGGAACACCAAGGTGTAATAGGATTTCAAGCATGGATGCTTAACCATTAACAACTGCAACAGAAACACCTTGCAATTTTCACTCAGTTGAACAATTTGGGGGAAGAAAGTGAAGAACACACTTTCACATCCTGCTACAATACTGTCTGCTATCTCAGTGAAATTCTTAGAATCTGTGATAGTTTTGCAAATAGAGCAAATACTGTTTTCTAACACAGATGAAGGTCTTCAAATAAGATAAACAAGACAATTTGCAGTAAAGCAGCTCTACCTGGCACTAGTAGCTCACAATATGTTTAATGATGGGGACAATCTGCTTACATTCCATGATTGTAAGGAAAAACCAGCATTATTTGTGTAATTTTAAATGGTACAGACATATTCAAATGTTTAGGTGACTTTGTTTTCAAATCCTCACTTCATATGAAAGATATTATTTAAAGGAAGAAATTGATGTGACATCTAGAAACATGACAGATTGTTCAGAAACCATACTAACTTTACAATAATCATTTAAACTACATTTAATTCTGTAATGCTCCTTTTTTGTGAAAAAAAACCCACAACAAAACACAACAAACCAAAAAACCAAACCCAACTTCTGCTGGGGCACAGAAATCCTACCCAGATGGAGTTCATGGGCAGGTAAAATAGAAGCAATAACCAACAGACAATTTTATTTGTAATACTTCAGGGTAGTGTGGAATGTGGAATTCCTGTAGACACACCTGTGCTAGTTTACATCGCGACAGCAGTAAGAATGTACCAGTCAGCAAAACAGCAGTCTTGTCCAGTCACTCACAAATTTACACCCTTTTTGGGTGGATGTTGCAAGCTCATTTAAACACTGTGCTGCTGCAGTTGTCACTATCCCAACAGTTTGAAAAACACAGTGTGTCTGTGAACTAGAGTAATGTTTCAACTGCCACACAAAAGCATTGTAATAGACAGATACCACCCTGCTTCAGCAGGGGAGTTGGACTAGATGATCTCTACAGTCCCTTCCAACCCTAAAAAATACAGTGAAATTCAGTGAAATTCTCAACTATCCACTTATAATAAGGAGAAAATGCTGGACTGATTTCCTGGACCATCCTGAGGCAAGCACCAGCTATGTTCTCCTCTGATATAAAGGCCTCATGGAAATTGGTCAGTTCTCTGCTCCTGTTGCCTCTTAAACTATTTCACTCTGCCCCAAAACACTTGAGTTAATGGATATCACCTGAAGAAATACTTTTTAAATACTCATTTGAATTTAAATAATTCCTCCTATTTGCATTAATTAACTTTCCTGTTCCCTACGCAAAGTAGAGCAGCATTAATTATCTACCTTTTACAGGCTGAGAAAGTGAGACACACTAAAATTCAGTGTCTTGCTCAGAGGCAGAAAGGAGCTCTGTGGTAGAGGAGGGAACCGAAGCAAGAACCTGAACAAGGTAGAAATAACATTTCCAATGAGATCAGTGGAAGTTATGTAAATCACATGCTGCTGTGGGTCCCCTGACACCCACTCATGAGCTTCAAGTTGGGATGTTGAAGGACAGCACTAGGGACCCACTAACAATATTCTAACCACCCAGACAGTCAACACACTTAAATCACTATCAAGCCCAATTATGAGAACAGCTGTAAACTAGGAAAATGCGAGTATCATAAGTGATCACAACAGCTTTCTTTTTTCTTCCACTCCTCATCCTTTTCTTCTTCAAATGAAAGCAAGGCTTCCAGGATAATCCTCTACGCACCATATGTGCTCCTCTTCTCAACTCCAAGGTCTATGTTATAAAATGAAAGCTGACATCCTCACAGGTGTATCGTTTCATGAGTTCGGACTTGAAGACATGAGTATTGACAATGTTAACACTGACACCTTGCAGGAGTCTATAAGCAATGTCTCACAGGTAAGACGTGATTACACAAAGATTAGCTAAGGAGCTCAAAACATTGCTGCTCTCTTTACAGAAAATTTAAAGACAATCTACTCAGTCTACTTAAAGTAACCTTGATGCTCCTAGCACACTTACTAGTGAGTAAGCTTCACACCACCACCATCTCTCCTTTCATACTCTTTCTGGTTTTACAGTTTATTGCTCATAGAGGATGGAGCTCCAAAAGAACAGGACAGGTATCTCCGTTTGCAAAGAATCATATGGGGTTGGAAGGGACCTCTGGAGATCATCTAGTCCAATGCCCCCACCGGAGTGGGTCTACCTAGAGCAGATTGCACAGGAACTTGTCCAGGCGGGTTTTGAATGTCTCCAGAGAAGGAGATTCCACCATCTCTCTGGGCAGCCCGTACCAGTGCTCTACCACTCTCACAGGAAAGAAGTTCCTCCT
>BJBW01004631.1:0-46307 GCA_004320125.1 Scolopax mira | reverse complement strand
TCCCCCCCTAAGTCTTCTCTTCTCAAGACTAAAAAGACCCATGGATTCACTTGGATTTCCTGGAGTGCCATGCAATGGTCATACATATTTTAATGCACAACAGCTGATTCAAGGGTGAAACTCATCTAGAGAAAAGACTGAACTTCTGTCATTTTGATTTCACTTTGTGCTTCAGTAAGACAGAAAACATTATTATTCTAATTTCTTAGCATTCTACTTCTGGGGTGCACTCGCTTTGCACAGGACAAAGGAAAAGTGAACAGGATCTACATAGTTTGCAAACAGCAGGGAGTTCAGCATACATAATCTACAGCAGGGATTATCTGCGGATTTTAAAGGCCAACTGATTTTCTGCCTCCTGACAAAATGACCTAGAGATTCTAGCTTTCCTGGAAGTGCTTCTGCTGCATGTTACTCTGGAGGGACTTGCTCAGTCCTATCAGTCGTATCGCCCTCCCCAAACTCTGAGAACTTGCCTCACAATAATACTTCTTCAACAAATCAGTTCTGGAGCTTACAAACTCTAGCTCCAAGTCTAAATGGTTTGCTGATGGGCTGAAAGCCTAGATTTTCCCAAGTAGTTAACATACTGCTTCTCTTCAACTCTCTACAGTAATTATCAGCCAATAGCACAGACCATTCCAAATGTTGAGATTCTTACATACAAAATTAGACCTGGCTCAGCAAGTCTCTACCATGGCTTGAATGACAACAATGGGCTTTTAGTAAATAAAAATAATTTGTTATTGTGGAGTTGAAAGGAAACATTTTCTGTATATTTAATAGAAATCACATTTTCTGTAAAAAACCTCCTTGAATAAGCATCTTTATTCAACCAATGTGTGTGCAACACAACGAGAAGCAAGATGAAGAAAGCGCTTAGTTTTCCACTTGAGAATAAAGGCATTTGGAGCGATACAAACCTACTCGTTTCTTCTCCATTAATTCCGTGTGACTTTCCCGTAACCATACCTGGTTTTTTAGAACCAAGTTTGATTTGCATAAATTCTTCCCAGAAAAGAAACAATTACATAACCTAACGATTTCTCCATTAATGGACATTTTGGCAGCAATAGATAATGGAGAAATCCTTGATTAGTTTCAGGAGAATTCTAATTAGCATCAACAGGCATTTACATCAGTAAGACTCTCAGCATAAGTTCACTTTAAACGAAGAACATTCAGTGTGCTGAGGGAATATGACTGAGCTAGGTATCCTGAATAAATTAAGGTGTACCCCAAATGGTTTTATTTTGCTTTTGCAAGAGATGGGCATATACAAAGCCCTGATGTTCAAAGATGCTATACTAAATGGATTAAATATCTGTTGTTGAGATGCTAATAGCCCCTCTTTAACTGCAGCTCTACGCTGTCTCTCTGTCCTACACATCAGCTGAGCCTCAGCCCAAGGTCCCAAACCACGGTCCAAATGAACAAGAAGACAAAATTCCTTTTCCAGCTCCTTCCCTGCCCCACTCTGGCTCCAGCTCTAGGAGCCCACCCCTAATCCTCAGTGCAGCACAACGCATCACCACCTAACCATACTTCCTCAAAAGTCCAAACCACCATTTTCTCTTGAATTTTAATTCCTTTGTCAAGAAACATTCTTCAGAAGTCAGTTTGACATTAATATTATAGGCATTATCACTAATGCAACTTTTGCTCATTAAGCCACAAGAGCACAAAGAGAAAGTGGCAGTTAATCCCTTAGTCACCGAAACACAGGCACTAGTTATACCATTACACTTTCTTTGAAATATCCTTGTCAATTGAGAACTTGCCTATTAATGTGGTTTCCCTCTCGGCACAATGAGAATGGTTAGACTGAAAAAGGAAAAGGACAAATACTTTTGAAGGGAAGGGATCACAGCTTAGTATTTGAAATATAGTAGAGATATACCACAAAAGAATTGCTGAAGTTCTGTCTATCTAGCAGCTGAATTAGTAAGAAAACAAGTTCGGGAGTCATGCTTACAAAAGGGGGCACACTAGAGTTTGCACATCCTTAAAACATGATCAAAAAAGACAGGCGCTCAGGTATTACAAATCCCAGCCTGCTTTTGGATGGGTTGCTTAACTTTCAGCAGTAAAATGGAAATAATAACCCTGCCTTTTCTGACAGTAAGGCTATGAAGCTCAATTCATTTAAATTCTGTGAAAGTCTTTTGAGCTCCTTGTATGAAAAGTGTTCTTTAATTAAACATTGCTATTATTCCAAAGGAGCAACTGTAACAAATTTTATTTTTTATTTATTTTTTATTTATTTATTTTATTGCTTATTGCAATTTACATTTAACTGCCCAACCTCTCAAAAGGAGCACTCATCCTTGTTCCAATAAGGACTTATGTAAGTCCAAGTGTGTTATACAAGAAAAGCATATTCTACTGCAACACAAAACCAATTTAACTAGTGACAAATGAAACGGATATTATGACCATCAGGATCTTTAACAGCGTTTTTAAATTATTTAGTGTTCTTTTCCTGAGTTTCATGTCCATTTTAAACTAGATTTGTTTTTCTTTATCAGTTAAAAACATTCTAATCTCTTCTGATGTCTTATATAATGAATTAAAATAGTTCTTAACTTTATTTTTATGGACATAAAACCAGAAATTATTGGAATACATTGCTTTGATTTGTCTGTCTATTAATGAGCCCAGTTGGTGTGCTAGTTCTCAGCCAATACTGCATTGTCCTTCATTTAAATTTCATCTATTCCTAAATAAAATCATAATGAAAAGAAAAAGAAAATACAAAATAGATGCTGCAGCCTTATATAGTACTGGTTAGAGCAGAATCCAGATATCCTCTTTTAGCTTTTCAGAGCTTAAGAACTCCAGGATATAGTAGCTTCCCCTCAGAGCTTTCATGTACTGCTGTCTAATTCAATGATGCTTCCTTTGATTATAAATGCTGGGACAAGGAGCCTCCTAGATCTGAATGAGCACAACTATAACTGGCTTTTTTTCCTGGGCTGCAGTCACAGTGCAGTTCATGCAGCTCAAATGTAATTCACTAAGTATGAATCTGACCAAAAAACTGACAGAAGCACAACAGGCAAATTCTTGCCCCTGATGTGATCCCCATCTGGTTGGAGAAAGACTTACAGGCTCCAACTGGACCTAAAAGCCCATGACTGATAGAAAATAACTACCCAGAAGACAGCACTGGAGAAAGATTTGTAAGATTACTCTCCCCTGTCTAATATGGGACTGAGCAGGAATGGGCAACATGGTGTTCAACAGCCACAGCCAGTTATGCAACACAAGGAACAATGAAGGAGGATTAAAATAATTTAGATGGCTCACAATAAGAGTCTAAGACAAAACAAGTAGAAAGATCACAGCAGAAAGCCACAGTATCGAGAGTCTTACACAGAATTCTTTTATATAAAGTGCCATATAATCTTTTAAATAGCTTTATGCCACCTGCAAGTGAGCAGCACTGAGACCAGAAAGTCTCTCTGTACTGCAATGGCAGACCTGCACATTACAAAGTTAGGGAAAGCAAGCCTGTGTTACTTTCTGCTGAACTGACGTGCTCCTTTCAGATCACTTCATGTATAACTGGAACTGGTGTTACAGTTGGAGGTTAATAGCACCAGTAAGCAAGCTATTTCCCTCATTCATTTACAGTTCGTTTAAAGAAAGGTTTCTTCCATATAGTACATTCTGACATACTGAGTGAAAACTAGCTCTTGTTTCTTTCACACAGCTTAAAGAACAGGATGTAACACAATGTTAAAGGTATCTGGTTGCCTGAGTCAATGCAAAGCCAAGTTCCAAACCCCACCTAATAATATATAATCAATGCCAAGTACCGTTTGAAAACAGAACCTGTTAAAATATCAATTTTCTTAGTCTAAATCAGATGCAATACCTTTGTAATAACCTCCTTCTTAGCTGTGCTACCCTCCTTTGCCAGGATTCAGAATTGCCACTTATAATCAACCAAAGGAACAAAATTTTTCTATTATTTACATGAATCCATTTCACAGCCAGTAAAAGGATTCACAATCGTGTCAGGCCTTTTATTGTTACCTACACTCCTCACTGCCAAAGAGCACCAGCTGTAGCCCAGGGCCCAGTGGTAAGAGGCAAATCCCTAATGCCCATAGTTGGCTTGTCCTAGCTATTCTTTAGAAGACGACAGTATATACACCAAAGGAGATGGAAAGGAAAAGTAAAGAAAACCATTTCAACTACCTTGCCATGTAGTTTGTGGACATCGTATCTTATTTGAGCAAATTCACGGAGTCCAAAAGATCCCCCGACAATATATAGCTGAAAAACAACAAAATGATAGCAGGCATGTTAGGAAAAGAACACTTTGCATACTGATGCAATTCACTTACCAAGGGACCCTACTTTTCTTACAACAGAAACACCAGGGACTGAAGAAAATAATCATCTAGAAGATATGTACGTAAAGTCAAAATCTTCTTCCACTCTCTGGGCCTGGTTTTCACAAATTTCCTCCTTCATACAAAGACAGCTGCTTTAATGAGTCACATTTGCTAGGGACTTCTCTCCTCTTACCCCTTCTTTTCCCTCCCCATGTGGCTTCCTGACATAACTGCAGCAAAGGAACCTTTACCTCGCCACCACAGGATTTACTCTCATAATTTCCAAGCTCTGTGGGGAAGTAACAATGCCACATTGACTTACTGTGATGTCTGGGGGTAAGAGATCTATTATGCTTTTGAACAGACCAGCCAACTGGAGCTGTGGTTCAATGAGACATTATCACATTGGCTAAAAAATCAAATCCAGCACATCTGCACTTTTATTATCGCTTCTTGCAGGCTGCAAGCTGTCTTGCAGTTCCCTCCACACCTGTGAAGCTTATGAATAAGAATAGCAAGGGGAGAAATGGGAGGGAAAACTTTCATATCCACATTAAAAAAAAATAGTTAAATTATTCTTTCTTAAGACAGAGGGAGATCATTAAATTGTCTATATATTTTTACCATTAGAAAAGGACAGATCAACCAAAAGATCAAGTATTGTTAATAAACGCCATTAAGGACTTGAAAATTTGCTTAGAAATCTAGCTGCTCTCTGGAAGAGTCAGGCCTATTGCTCCTGCTCTGACCTGACAAACCCCGTCTGCTGTTCGCTGTTAAGGCAGATGCACAGGAGGCCAAAAGGCTTCACAACTAAGCATATCTAAGGAAGGTGGAAGCATGAGGAAGTTCCAAGAACCAGAGTGGGAAAAAAAAGGAAAAAAAATCTCCAAAGCCCAGCACCACCCCATTTTATCACACCACACTGCTGTTACAGCCCTTCATTACAGGCTGTCGCTCCACTGGTAACTGTTTTCCACACAACACTGATTTCTTGCAGTCCACTGCCCATCTCCAAGAATTGTTAAAATTCTGCTGCACAGGTAGTCAAAATGTATGTTCTTTCCAAAAAGCATACTATCCAAAGTTCAGGTCACTGAGGCCACACAGCCATACTCACTCAATTTCAAGTTTAAGAAAAAAAAGATTAAAAAAAAAAAAGCACTGTCTACATTATTCCTTCTAAAGCTGCAGCAGCACGTGACTTCCCATCAAGCAGGTAAAACTACTCACAGTCATGTGAATGCACTCCCTACACACCCATTACAGACTGGTACCCATTTCATAATACATAGCATATATATACATTATATATAATATCTACTATATGTAATACAGTCTGTTCACAGAACAGGGAACCCTTCACCAATAGCCATGAGTTACAGGCTTCACAGTCTCTTTCTGCCCTGACCCTTTTAATAAGACTAAGAATCTATCTGTCAATTAGGAACAAATAGACCAAAATCTATGATAGGAACATCCAGCTGCCAGGTCATGGAACTCTCACTCCAGAAAGCCAATCAGAAAATCATCATGGTAACAAGGTAACTTTTAACAACTGGGAATTTGACCCACCAAGAAACTGGATGTCACCATACTTGTATCATAACTGTTCAAGCAACTAACGATTCTCTTGAAAATATTGAATCATCAAAATATACAGTAGGAAAAAAAAAAAAAAGTATCCCTCATGTATTTCGGTACAAAAGAATTACAAGAAACAGAAAATAAAGTATTCAAAATGGCTAAAAAGAACATGAAAAGCATTCAAAGCAGATTTGTCAGCTGAAAATATGGTAATACATAACGCTGAAAGTCTCAAGGATAAGACTATAACAGAATTTTAACATGGTTGACACACGAGCATAAATTTGCATTAGTTGATCTTCTTTAACTCAAACAAGAATTATGTTAATTAATATCCAATGAGATAATTCAATAAATTTTGAGTCCTAATGAGCAGAAATCAGAAGTGCTATAGAGAAATTTATGGCTATTACGAACCAAAAATTATGGCCTTTGTGTATATTAGTATCTTGTCAAAGTGGCCATGGCAGGGCAAAAGCAACTGAGCCAGATATGGTTCAGTACACAGTTCTTAAACCAGGAACAAAACAGCAATTACTTGTGACATCAAGTAAAATTGGTTTGCCCAACAATAAACTTGCACGAAGTATATACTGTTATGAGATGCAACGAACAAGTGGAAGATCTTTAATTGGCCTGTTCCTCATAAGCCAACTATGATCCAATGTACTGAAAATGCACACCGTGGCTTACAAAGCCATGCTCTACACTAAAAAAGAAATAGTACAGTTTTTAGCTTTCATCATGTAGAACTATATAACGTACACTGTAACCACAGGAAATCAAGTAGAAGGTTGATGCATGAAATAAGTCATATGCATTTTGTCTGATCACATCCTATCACTTGTTTGAGAGCCACCATCTATTATACAGTGCGTTTACATTTGCCGCTATACACGTGATAAAGATGATACACACACACCTCTCAGTTCTTTAGACAGGAAATTTTACTCAATTTACCTTTCTACTTCTACAGAAAAAAACCCCACTTGGTTTCTGATGAACTTTTGCTCTTCATACAGCCTCAGCAGTGTAACTAGCCTGGCAAGTTGGCACATTTTGCTTATCAGGCACTACCAGTGCAGTTGCCTTTACACTGCTGGTACCGCAACGGCTGATTCATCTTGTAACATCAGTCAGGCTGCCTCTGAGCCCAAGTCCATCGATGCTGTAAGTAATTACAAATGCCTCTGGAATATTACACAGTGTAATGCTGGAAGGTTAGAATTAAGATTAAAAAAAAAATTTCAACCGCACAGACTACACCCAAAAATATAAATAATGGATTTGCAAGTTTACTTGACCAATGTTCTAAAAAACTAAACATGATGTCTAAGACACAATTCATTGCAAAACCAGACTCGAATTAGCCACGTTCAGCACTTATTTAATCAACAAACAGCATGTCAATACAGTGAGTTGATAGTCCTGAGCAGGAACTGCCTTGATCTACACAAGCCAGAGCAGCAACAGACAGCTATTCAGTCAATTAGATTTTTGAAAGCTGTGTTCAAAAGCCAAGAAAAGAAGGTATAAGTGAACTTCTGCAACTGTAATAGCATTAAAAGTAGTAAAGGACTCAGTGACTGACAATGCATTCAGTGGAAATATTAGTCTTGCTTTAAGTGTTTCCTTTCTCTTTTTTGCATTCTGAGGGAAGCTGTCCTTACTGCCTTCATGTATGTTCACTGTATTTAAAGAGAAGAATACATTCATACAAGCAACAATGAAGCATCAAGTCAGATAATTAAAAGTGGGATAAGACTCAAACATTATCAGCTTTATGGCATTGCCTACTCTGTATGTCTCACATACATTTCTAGTTCCTAATTTGTAAAACACAGATAATCTCTACATTCCTTGCAAAATGCTCTTCAGTTTAAAAAGCACTACAACAGACAAATGTAAGCCAAGGGCAAAGTCCAGTATTTGGACTAGTCCACTAGTCCAGACATAAAAGAGACAGCAGAAGCTATTCAGGATTCCATATAAATAAAAGTTAGGTTGGCAACATTCCAATCAAGTCAGGCTCAACTCACTCTCCAGTTAACCGAAAGGGGAAAAGTAATGCCACATATAATAAAAATTAAGATATATTTTTCTTCACTCCAATTTTAGAATCATACAGACACTTAACTTACATCATAAAATGTTAAGGCATTGGCATTTGAAGAGCAGTCAAGCTGGAAAGTTCAAATATACCTGTATTCTTTCATTGTGAGGGAACTATCAATTTTATACACTTCAGAATGTGGAGCAAAAAACGTTATTATGTAGAGAACATCATCTGTCTAGTTACTTGAATGCATTCAGCAGATTGATGAAATAATAACTTCCCACTTTTTCTTTACACCTCAAGTTTACCGTAAGAAGGCAAAAATCATAATGCATACTAGTCAGCCAGCACTTAACACCAAAGCAAACTGCTTAACAGCACTGCTAGCACAACCCCCCATTAAAGATCTCATATTGGATTATTCCTTTATGTTTCACTGAGT
This sequence comes from Scolopax mira, assembly GCA_004320125.1. NCBI lineage: Eukaryota > Metazoa > Chordata > Aves > Charadriiformes > Scolopacidae > Scolopax > Scolopax mira. Next base: position 37,876 of record BJBW01004631.1, on the reverse strand, counting down.
ACACAAAAAAAAAAAATCCTACAATGTTGTAATGCAATTATGCATGCACGGAAGACTTGCATGTTCCAAAACAAAATGAAAGATAGGATGTGACATAAGAGCACCATCTGTCACATACACTCAGCAACCTCAATAAATGTTTTATGCAAAAAAATGACATAAAATTCTCTTTAATAACACTCTTTTAAAAATTCTATTTGTTCACTTCTCCATTGGGAGGCGTGTTATGCAATCAGTTATGGATGGCATCTGATTGATCCCTTGAATCACATCTTAAGATACTTGTAGTTGTCACCAACTACAGGGAGATGGTCACTGAGGACTCATAAAAGCAGAAGAAATTGGCATTTACAACATATCCCTACTTTTTTAGTTTCCTGCATAATCTAAAAGAGCTATCTTCAGTTCCTTGGGTTAACAAAACAACAAGAAACCATTTCTCTGGCAGCACCAGCAATTTGCCATTACAGGCCCCCCCTGTTGTTAGAGAAAGCCTAATTCCTGCTCTAGTACCTGTTGTGACAGCCAGACTACAAAATTACATTTGTCATAAATTCTGGAATGAACCAAATCACAATATTTAGTGCTGGCCACATAGATTACGCAGCGATTGAAAATGTTATGATACATAGAGAAGGAACATGGCGATTTTATACCCTCTTCTTCAAGACTCCTGCTGCAAAACCCTCCAGCTATTCATCAGGAGCTTCAAAACTTGAACTGTCATGTGAATTATTTTCTTTTAGTTTGCAGTGATCACGGTAAAAAAGGGTTTGGGGGTTTCCTTTTTAAAGAACTGTCGTGTGTGCAGTGGAAGACTGGTGAAAGATGGCAATTTGACAGCCCAGAAGACTGAAGTCTCTTTTTTGTTCCCTAAATAAATTGTCAGGGCAAACTGCCAGTCCCAGAAAAGACCCAGGCAAGTCATCTTAACCTGAAGCGCCCCCCTCTGCCAGCTCTGACTCTCAAGATTTTATTTCCTACAGCCATTCCAGCACTTGACTAACGCTGAGAAGAGAGGAAAACAGTGAAAAGTCTTTTCAGAAACTTACTAAATCTTCTCCCTCTAAATCATCTCCCACCCTCAATGGTCCACCTTTTCTTCTTGTCTGCAACAAAGGAAAATCATTCTTAGTTCAGCTCAGAGGCCTCCTTTGGGGGTACAAAAAAACCCCAAAAAACAAAGCTATACATCCCTCACTAGTTATTTAATTCAAAAGCACAACAAAGCAGGAGAATGCACTGACTTAATAAATATACTAGAATTCACAAATTGCAGAAAGGCTGAACTGCATTGCATTCAAAAAAGGATGAAATATGTCAGTAGATGATCACACGGATACCGTGCTGGCAGCCCGGGACAGCAGTCGGTATAAACTGGAGCCAATCACAACTGCCTGGTAAAGCAGAGGAGTGCAGTTTTCACAGCATGTAGAACTCTGTGAGGAGTCTTAAACTTGACCCAAGGTATCAGGCAATTGGCTTAATATAGAGGAAGTTGAAAGCAGTGATTTCGGAGATTGCAAATGGAAGTGGCAAAGTACAAAAACTGCTCGTATCCTTTCAATGCTACTATTTATGTCATAGGAAGAAAACAAAACCTTTGTTTATTAAAATGCCCATTTCATAACAGGTTGGAAAGCACAGAAGATGGAATTTAATAGAAACCAATCTAAAAATGACAGAAACCCATTTGTTCCTCAGTGTGAGCATTATCAAAAAAGGGCACTTTCAGCCACAGTTTTGTCATTTTGCACGACACACATTGCTCGGGCTGCTCAGATGACAAGGAGATTTCCCTCAGCAGCTGCAGCTGTTTGAAAACCAAGTCTGCCATGGTGCTCAAGCTGCACTTGCTGACCACCCCCTTGTCTTTCCTTGGAAGCTTCTAAAAGCCAGAATTTCGATTCCTTATTCAAATGATCATTCCCATTACTCACAGGTTCAAATCTAGCCAAGGTACGCTACAATGAGAAGCCGGTCTGGCTGTGATGTGTTAGGCTTAGCACAAAAGAGCAATAAACTGAAACCTGCAGTAAAGGACACAAAAAGAAAGCACTGCTAGTCAAGTAACACTCCCCTATTGGGAATGCTGGGCTGTGGATGAAGATGAAATATACTATAGAGTAAATATTAATATTAATATTTAGCAGGACTAAACATACAAAGTGAAAACAGGCAAGTCTGTACTTGGGTTCCTGTTCTGAGGCTCAACACAGAACCTGTTCCCCTGAATGCCTAGTCTCTTCAAACAGCATTGAACAGTGCAAATACACTGCTTAAGTTTTAAAAAGAAAGAGAAGGGAAATCTGGAGTACTAAAGAGTGTCTATTCGTTCATCTCACATTTATCTGGAAAAATAGTACTCAAAGATTAAGGTGTTGATTCAAAAGATGAGCTCAGAAATATCAAGGCTTGACAGTCAACTGAAAGGTGGACGCCAGCTAATTTGGGCTGCACAAACTGGAGTCCACAGAAGCCCTTTTAGCTTGAACATGCTGGCTTCAACTTCGGCACAAACAGTTCCAGGGGGTAGTTTTGTCTGGAACAGCTCCACGCTCTGCTGTGGATTCAAACACACACAGATGAGCAGGAGATGCAAAGCAGAAGCGCAGCAGAAGTTGAAAATGTATCTCATCATAAGCATAGAGACCCAATATTTATAATACAAGTAATTGAAGCATAAAAGCAACACTCCCCGATTTGCTGATTGGGAGCAACCATTTTAAAAATCTAAAAATAGTTTTGCATGTATTGCTTTTCTAGGCTACAAATGTAATACTTGTGACTTTTACAGACAATCACAATTTATCTACAAATATTAGACGTCAGAACTCTCTTCTCATGGGTAAATGTTAACTTCTATTCATATCTCAAAAGCATATTAACATTTAAATCAACTGTTATGCATATGTCAAATTTTATTGTAAGGTTCAGTGAAGTAATAGATATTAATAAAAGTCCTGTGATTCAAAATTATGAATTATTCAAGGCAGTAATTTGAATGATGTTAACAATAAAACTGACATATCTAAAAGTTAAAAAAGCTGATTGTAGAAATCCTTTTTCAAATATCAGAAGATAGATAATTTAATAACAGTTTCTACACATGATACTGATGGCAACAATAGATCTCAGAAACAGGATTGCTCCACTCTGAAGAAGAATTTTCCATATTTCTCATATGGAGAATATATGCATATAATCTTTTATGGGCATGTAATTCATATTATGTTTTATGGGCAGATCCTCCAGAATCCATGGGAAAAAAATGTTCCTTGTATTCAGCACAGCCCAGGACACAGAATGCAGTAGCTTTTTATGAAAATAATTAGGGATGTTGAATTTAAAGAAATATTTGGAAATTTAAATTTAAATAAATGTAAATTATAACCCTGTAAAGCTTTCACTTTGACAGGACAATAAAACACCATTTCATAATATTTTCAAAATATTTCTGTGCATCAGTCACATCTTTTAGATCATCCTGACTTCACCAGTGAACAAAACTAATCCACGGCCATCAAATTTCACATCCTGATGTCTGTGAAAAGTTTTCCTGTTTTGATTTATTTGTCAAAAAGCTTGAGAGACAACTGGTTCATTAACAAGGGCCTGAGATGCCATGACCTTCTCTAAAGGTGGCTAGAAGCACCGACCACACCGCTGCAGCATTGTCAGGGACTCTCTCTAATCTGACCACTTTTCTTGTCCTGTACATGGCATGCATTCTTGCCATCTGCTGACAAAGTGTTTATCAAAGTAAACTTGCACTGTTCAAGGCAGTGATGTAGATGGAATTGTAGCACAGTCTGTGTGCATAAACAGTGATGGAAATAGATTTTTAGAAACATGTTTATTCACAAAAGAGTCTTTCACCATTCCAAGTTACCCCATCTTCTCTTTCGGCAACGCAAGGCGCAGCACGTAAAACACCAAAGACAACATCCAGAAGGAGAAGCAAAGTACTTGTAAAAGTACAGTCATTACAGCATGAGGGGAAAAACCAGGAAAATGAAAAGTCAAAATATACAGCTATAGATATGGAGAGTGTTTCAACATACTGCAAATTTGAAACTTGGAGCACTACATATATAGTGCAACGTAAGTGAGCAGTAAAAATCACCAAATGAGCCACAGACTACAGTTTCTGTCTGCTAAGGTGCCACTTCAGATCCTCAGAATTTCATTTTTCCTTTGTAACATGCTGACAGCAGAATTGGAACTGCATCTAAACATTCATTTTGCAACTTAGAGAGTATGAAGGATCCTTGTCTAGAATGGGACAGAGACAAACCCACAAACATAAGTTTAGGAAAGTGGTGTGAGCATATGAAATAATGTTGGCTTAACATATTTTAAAACTGCTACTGCTTTGCAATTTTGAAATCCAAACATGTCTCCCCGATGATACAGAATGACCATTTATACTTGTCTGAAAAAACAGCTTTCAGCAAACTTCAAAACATTCCAACGGCACTAGAGAAGTAGCCTTACACGTTCAGTGTGTGATGAGGAAGGTACCACACCGGATGCACAAGCTGTAATGCCCAAAAAAGCCTTGTTCTCTCAAGATCTTACAGAAGCATCACAGCAGCAACAGGACACTGACAGACACATCCCTTTTGCTCAGGTAGAGTTGAATATAAAGCAATTCAGTGACTGAAACTCTTCTATAATAAACAGAACCAAGAATCCTGAAGAGTTGGAAATTAAGCTTCATGTGACAAGGAAAGAGTTCCCAGTATCACGATAGGAAATGGAGATGTCAATGTAGCTGACAAAGATGTTTAAGTTACCTCAGAGGTGGCACAGCCCTCCATTGTAACAGCAGATTTTACAGATACATCTGTAAACTCACTGGAGCTCATCCCAACATCAACACAGATGTTACCATCTCCACCAGTGCTTTAGGACTACTCACCCTGTGGCACTCAAGCTGTTAAGACATTCCATGCCAGGTTACATCACTCTCTCCTGCACGCTTACTCTTTTATGCCATGCAGAGGAATCTTAATCTGCAAAGTTTACAGAGTTAAAGGACAATTCACAAATCAAGGTTTCCTGCAGGTTTAATTCTTACCCCCTGTACTCGTGTTGGTGCTCAAAGAAACACTCTTATCTTCTGAGAAAGTATGACTGAAAACTGTGGTTTTACACATCTTACTCTGAAAGCTGTTGGCAGTTTGAGGTTTAAAGATCGACCAAGAAAATTCCTCCTGCACTGAAATCTTCTAAGAGCCTCAAACCCAAAAGAACAAAGTAAAAAAGATCAAGATAATTTACACTAGAAATTAAGAAACATTTTATGTATGCGTGTGTGTGTGCATGTGTATAATGAGACACTCACTTGTCTTTGAATTACCATCTCCTTAACCTTGGAGCCTTTAAAAAAAGGAGCACGGGGATTTTTCATTCAAATATGCAGTGTAATAGGGGAAGATATGAAAGCCATTTGATATTTTTTTTATAAAAAAGCAAATATGGTAGAGAAGAAAAAAGTCCAGCAATATTGAAGAATAAAGTCCTTTACTTGTCTAATGATAAAATGTACAGGATGCAAAAATCTAACAGAAACCTTTGGTATCAGTATTATCAACAAATTCATCAGAATTTAAAGGGTTACAAAGGCATGCTCCTTCTGATTCTGTCCATAGATTTGGTGTCTTTTTTGCTGTAATTGGTCTTTTAGCACAATTCTGTTCAGCCTCAAAGATGCTCTCAGAGTTCAATAGACAGCTGGGGAACTGACAAGAACTGCATGAATTTTCTTTTTTGTTACTCCCTGGGAAGCCTTTGGGCAGCAACAGAAACATTCTGAAGTACTCACAGGGGAGAATAATTTTAATGCAGGGATACATGAAACCCTGGAAACAAATATAATAGAATATTCCTCTATATAATACCGTCTCCAGAGGAAAGAGCTCTGCAGTTAAGAAAAATGGAATGAAATTAGGCAATACAAAGTGAAAAAAAAACAGTTTCAGAAATTTCTGCTATGACAAATCATGAAAATCAGGAGGAGGCCAATAGGACAATCACAGCTCTACTTTGGCCTGGGAAGCTGACATCCTCCTCCAGCACTGAGAAAACCTACACCATTGCTGTCAGATGGTTGTTTAGCCTCTCCTTAAAAACACTATGTCTGTCTCAGGAGTGCCCTATCCTACCAAAAAGTAGTATTTTCCTAACATCTGATCTAAAGCTCATCTATTTTGGTACTTTTTTCCCAAGTTATGAAAAGCAATCACCACTCTCAGTATGAGATGTACAGAACTTCTCAGACTTTTTAAAACCAAACTACGTCAATTCCTTTAAGCATTCCTTAACTGTGGAATGTCTGCTGTGTCTTTTATGTTGCTCTCCTCTAGGCTTTACAGTTTGTCTTCATCATCTCTGCAATGGCACCGCAAGGCTGGAGAATTACTCCAGCTGAGGACTTTTGAGTAGACTGGAAGAGTCCTCCTCTATGTTTTAGTTTACTTTTGACCAGTTTCTGTGTCTTATACGGACATTTCTGTTTTTTCACAATATAGCAGTCTACTTATTTCTGCAGTAAATAAAATAAATAAAAAACTCCACACCATCTAAGATATCTTTCAATATGGAAGGCATCTGATAATTACATTTTACAATATTTTCTCACACCTTTGAAAACATAAACATAAACTACAAGAAGTCCAATACTGTCATTGCGGTTTAAAATCCACTGAAAAGCTAAAGAAAGTTTGATAAACACATAAGCGGTGCTTTAAAGAAGGAAAAAAAAAAACCCACTAAGATGCATTTTCCTCACCTTTCAGCAAGGAATAGTTTTAAGAACAGGCTTCACAATCCTCTCCCTGTCCTCCAGGGGCCGCTGCTGATCCTGAGGGCTGCTCCCTCCTTCATCTCCTCTCCCGCCACACACCGGGGTCCCCTACAGAGGTACCACCTCACACAAACCCCCAACTTCCTCCTCCCTGCAGCATGAATCCCCCTGGCGGTGTTCCCCTCCCGCCTCCCCGCGCTGCTCACCAACAGGGGGACCCCGAAGGTCATCGTGCGGCCCCTCCACAGCTTGCGGAGCCGCTCCATCCCCCTCCCTCCCCTCAGGCCGCGGGCGGCACCACTCCCGCCTCCGGCCCGGCCTCCCCGCTTCCGGTCCGTCCGCCACAGCGGCCCCCTCCGCCGCGGTAACGCGACTCGGGACACTGCGTTCCGCCTTCCGTGCTGCCCTCTGGTGTTTGAGAGAAAGAGGCGGTCTGTGTGAAAGAGGCCTGTGGAGAGCGGCCGGGCTCAGCGTGCGGCTCTCCGCCTCTCTCCAGCCATGGCTGGTCTCTTGTTGAAGTAACATTGGTGAAGCGGTGCAGGCTCTCGGCGCCCCTGACATGGCTGCTGCAGCCAAGCGACCCGTTATGAAGCCACAGGCTGCTTCTAGGTTCTACACACACACTGCCACACACCCCCCATGTGTCGCAAAAGCTCTTTGAATTAACAGGCGTTTGATGAGCATTCAAAACCAGTACGCTGGTAGCAGGCCAGCCTGTTGAATGGCTTCATCCACCCCACTGGCTTTCCTGAGCAGGAATGGTTGCTGGGGAGCACGTTGTGTCCCCCGACTCCCAGCTGCAGCCTAGTTGCTTCGGATCTGATATGGCTTCCACCGTATCTATGGGAAGGAAGGGATGGTGCTGGAGCCTCTGTCACCTGCACAGGTGTGCAGCCTGGATTTAAGGCCAGCGGGGGCCATTAGCAGCATGTGTGTGCTGAGAGAGAAATTTGGGGGTCCATGGCAGCCAAATCTGGACAGTCCTGAAGCTCCACTGAGGTTTCTACCCCCCTTTTTTTTTTTTTTTTTTCTGTATGGAATGAAATCTCCCCACCCATTATTCAGAGAATCATAGCATCATAGAATGGCTGGGGTTGGAAGGGACCTTAAAGATCATCCAGTTCCAACCCCCCTGCCATGGGCAGGGACACCTCCCACTAGAGCAGGTTGCTTGAAGCCCCATCCAGCCTGGCCTTGAACACCTCCAGGGATGGGGCATCCACAGCTTCTTTGAGCAATCTGTTCCAATGTATCACCACTCTTCACAGTAAAGAATTTCTTCCCTATATCTAATCTAAATCTACCCTCTCAGTTTTAAACCATTCTCCCTCGTACTATCGCTCAGCACTCTGATAAAGAGTCCCTCTGCGTCTCTCCTGTAAGCCCCCTTTAAATAAGCCACTATAAGGTCTCCCTGGAGCCTTCTCTTCTCCAGGCTAAACAATCCCAAGACTCTCAGCCTGTCCTCATAGGACAGGTCCTCCAGCCCTCTGATCATCATGACCTTCCTCTGGACTGGCTCCAACAGGTCCATGTCCTTCTTATGTTTGGAACCACAGACCTGGATGCAGTACTCTAGGTGGTGTTTTATGAGAGCAGAGTAGAGGGGCAGAATCATGTTCTCCTGGAAACTTGTTCTGTGCAAATGTATTCTTTTTGTGAGGTGTTTCTACCACACCTAGCACAGGGGCTTTCTTGGTTTGGGATTTGGGCTGCTATACGTTATGCTCTTATTCTTACTTTTGCTTACTTTTGGTACCTGTGAATGCCCATTCACTAATATCCATGAGTGGCAGTTCAGTCAGTGTGTATGCAAGGACTAAAGATTCAAAGACTGAAGACACAGCATAGCCCCTAATGGTGACATGAAAGCACCATCCACAAAACTGCAGTAACCCTGAATTATTGTGTTAAGATAAAATTCCCTTTGGATGTATATGGGGAAGAGGAGTTTGTCTTCACTAAGATCCCCTCTGAAGTCACAGAAATGAGAAAACAACAAAAGACTACAGAGACGATGACTCAAGTTAACCCTGAGGCTGATGAGGAGCTCAGTGCTACTATGTGGCCTGGTGGTTTGCCACAGGAAGCCCCTCAAGAGAAGTTCCCTGCAAGAACCTCAAAGGCGAAAGAAAGGACATTTTTTCCCAGACAAGTCCATTCCAGCAGACAGAGGAAAAGCCTGTTGCAAATAGTTTGTGAAGAAACAAAGGCTCATGCTGTGCACAATGAAGAAAAATCCATGCAAGCATCCGTAGCTGCATTCCCAGCAGTGAAGAGAGTGCTCTTCCACCTGTCAGCAAGATGAGGATTGCCTTTTCTTGCTTGAAGTGCTGTAGGTACTGCAGTCTAGAGCCTAGAGAAGTTTTAGTACTGCATATACCTACCTTGCAAGACCTTCCAGCAAGAGGTATATTTCACATATGTAGAGTTACTAGGCTCTGAGCTTACTTATCTGTTTTGTGATGAACATTTACAGAGGCTTTCAAGTGAGAGGACTTGACTCAGATTCCTGACAGTTTTTTGAACTTCTTTTTGTGCTTCTGGGGGGTATTTGGTAAAAGGACTTGGCTTAGGTAAAGCAGACCTCAAAGGCAAAATTCTGCCACTCTGCAAAACCACAATCAAGCAATGACTAGTACAAATGATCAACTAGTTCGCTGAATCTCAACAGAGCTAAGCATTTTATCTCCCTACACACACTAGAAAAGCCAGCCTGCCGAACTGAGGCCAGGGACATTTCAGAAAAGCAAGTGGCATGGAGAGATTAATTGCAGTTTTACACCTGGGATACCTTCTCAGGGTGGGAGGGAGAACAGGGAGGGAGAAATAGCAGAAAACATTGCCATTTAGGGTGGGTAAGAAGGGAGGGCATTGGAGAAATACATGCAGCCTCTGCCATCTCCAGCGAGAGCTGAAGGCTGTGTGAATACCCAGTGGATGACCAGAACTTACCCAGCTGAATCTTTTTCTAGTAAGAAGAGACAAGCCAGCTGAACACTGTTAAGCCACACACACAGCCCCCGTTAGCTTTTGTAGGGGTACACACATACTGAGGCCTCCCTTCTGTAATTTGGAACTTTCCATCAAAGCTACTTGATTAGAGTAGTCATCAAAATCTGGCCGCTAGCCATGTCTTTCTTTCTGTAGCCTGGTTTCCTAAGGAAAGATTGCCATGATCATACTGTCTATTTTCCCAACTTGTTACCCCTTATCCCAAATACATTGGACGCCTGGAAATTTTTACAGCCTTTTCAAAACAAAGCTGGCTACAACAGCGCTAATGGACAGTCTTACTCTGAGATTTAGAGCCATTAGTCATTCTTTGCTGGTAGTAATTAAATGTGCCCTGCCGTCCACTCAAACAGCTCTCAGTTACAGTTACTCATTTACACAGAGTTTGTGTCAGTGCTTTGGGGTGTCCTTGTTAAGATTCATAAGTTGCTCTTTTGTTTTCATTGATAACGGTTGGTATCTAAAATTTTTCCATGGTGTTATGCTCTGAAACAGCAAGAGAAAGCAAATGTATAACTAAATACAAGTATGATATAATTATATAATAACAACCTTAATTTTGTAATAATTAGAATGATAAGAAAAGTGCCTAAAACAAACATGCTGTACCAGAGATGAACAGTAAATTAGACTTTAAGATGTCTTCATGTTTAATAATCTAAAATGCTATTAAATTACAGAGATAAAGCTATCATCAATATATATTTTATTTCCACAGTGTCCCTTTGTTCTTAATCATTGTTGGTCAGTCACCTTGAACAGAGATGGGTGGGGAGAAACACTTTTGAAGACTGGAATATATTCTGGTTTTGATTTACAACAGACGTTTAATCCCTCCTTGATGTGACCCCTACTGCCATAAACAGACAGCCAAGCATAAAAGTAGATAAACAAATATCTGGGTTTTATGATACTGACATCTCACCCCAAGTGTTGTTCCCAATACTTCAAGCACATATTCATGTCCCCAGGGAGACTGAATGTAGCTTTCTTGTCTGGGTTACCACACAGCCAGTTAAACATTTTTTACTTTGTTAAATACTGTGAGAGGAAATTTGTGTGTGAAATGTGCCTCGGGAGTCCTGGTTCTTGCCTAGATGTATATATACGGTGCTTTACCTGGAGCCCAGGTGCAGAGCAGAACCATGAGGTGATGCCTGGCTGGCTTTTGTCACATCAAGAACTAGGTGTTTCTCATTGCAGTTTCCCTGGCCTAGACAAAAGCCCTGGGAAAGCCTCTTCTCCCTTTTCTCCAGAGAAGGACCTAAAAAAAGATTTTAAAATTCACTGCACATAATGTGCTTCTGGCTATTGGCAGGCACACTGGGAACTTCAGACAAATGGAGCTTGCACTGCTGGTTTAGGCTGCAATGACCATGACTGCAGGGGAATAGAGAGTGCAACAGTATTGTGTAATGAGGTTTCTGGGCAGCAGGATGAAGAACAGGATGGAAATCTTATTAAACATCCCTGGACAAGCCAGAGTAATCAAGATTGGTGCTGGATGGGATACCAGGAGCTGCAGAATTGCTCACAATGCAGTATTGGCTGTGAGTAGCCAAGGTTAATAAGGAACATGACTTTAGTTCAGCACAGAACTTGCAGCAATTTGTTCGGAGGATGAAAACGAGAGGCATATTGTTGCCCTAACATGCATCACTTCAGAAGGCAGTGGAGCAAGGGCATCCTGTGAGTTCTAGTTCTATCCAATAGATCTCTCCAAAGTCTCCTGCAAAGTCTCCAAAGCCTCTAAGAGCATGCACATGTAACAAACCATTAAGCGCTGTATCATAGCCAAGACCTTCAGCCCTGAAAGCACACGCTTCTGTATACCTGAGCTAAAGAAACAGCTGGTTGGACTTAGCATGCTATTGCAACCAATAACAGGAAACAACCACCCATCTTAAGGGCTTGTAGTTCTTTCTAGGTGGAGGGTGGAAGCCGTGACTCAGTAGCAGCTATTGGGAACAGCATTTCTAAGGTGGCAACCCCCTCTCAATGCTGTGCCCGTTCCTGCTCAATAATAGGCTGGGGAAGGGTGGTGCTGGAGCCACGTTTTAGGTCTGCGAGTGCAGGAGGAAAAGCTTAAGGAAATACTGACCTTCCCAACAGATTCACTCTCTTCCTCCTTGTGCTCAGGAAGGCCATTCCCCCAAAGACAGCCAGCAAATATCAGCTAGAAGAGATATTCCCCAGGGAATCCTGGGAAAAGGGGGAAATGAGGAATGCTGCCTGCAACTAGGGAAACTAAGAAGGGTGTGTGTCAAAAAGCACCAATGTGGTCAACAGTCATCTCTGCACCTACTTGGTAGCTGCCTCTAAGCATTAGCCCCATCCTCTTTTTGACCCCAAAGAAAAGTCACAGTAACACATTCATTTTTTAGGTTCTTTCTTATTATTTTCAAGAGCAGCACAATCATTCAAGCTCTTAAATTTGAGTTAGGAAAACTGGTGGTTTTAGAACAGCAGCACCTTTCATTTGTCCTTCACGTGAGTTAGAAACCTGATAATTACAAAAGGGATGGGGCTGAGTGGAGCTTGTTGCTGGTCTAAGAGATGAGAAGATTGAGTTCTGGCTCTGCTTCCTTCACTGGGTGTGGGCAGGAGATTGGTCATAAGGGAACATCAAACCCAGCCAAAATAGAGAGGAGGTTACTGGGCTCATATGGGTGGGGGAAGAGATAAAAAGATAAAACAGTTCCAGAGAAGGAACATCACAGTATGGTGCCCCCCTGCCCATACACATGCTCTCCTGCCCAAGAGAGCCAGCAGTTCTCCATGGATCGAGGACCATGGGGGTCTGGGAGGAGAATCCAGCTTAGTCACCAAACTCCTCAGTACAGCGTTGGGGTTCACAGTCATTTTGCCGAGCAACTGCAGTGGCCACTCTTAGAAAAGGGACTGAAGCTTCACCTCCTTAGTCGAAAGAGTCTTCTCTCCCCTGTGTTGTCTGTTGAAGAGGAGAAGAGAGAAACCAAGGTGTGCTAAAAGGGTGTGAGAAAGGAATAGTACAAGAGAGAGGGCACACTGGGCACAGGTTAGACCCGAGTATGTCTACAGGTTCGCGATGTGCCTGAGGCTGAGGGGGCTGTGGAGGTGGAGGGGGACTCCTCATCCGTTGTGTCCCCCTGCTCCTCTTTGTGGAGGCCGAGGCTGATGTGGCTCTGCAGGGCTGCTGGGGTCAGCCACTCCTTGGGGAGGCAGCTCTGGAGGAAGGGGATGCAGGAACTGAAGTAGGCCAGGCGGTTCACCCAGCGGGGGATCTCTTTCCCACATAGTATCTGTGGAGCAAACCGAAAAGGAGTGTGGTTAATAGTACCAAAACATGTGCACGGTGGCAGTGTCATCTCCATCCATACCACCACCTCAGCAGGGTGAATTCCCTGTTGCTTAGAAGAGAGCTGTTTGAAATACAGGGAGCACCTTCTGCAGTCAGGAACAGCTCGAGATGCAAATGCTACACAACTGTTTGACACACAGAGAGAACCCTGCCAGCTGTTGCCCTTGTCAGTACCATTGCACAGACCGGGGAAAACAGCTCATGGGCCTCAACAGTTTTGTCCACTCTGTTCTCCAGGCGGTCCATGGATAGAAGGACGGGCCTGCTGGCCAAGACAGTGGCACTCATTTTTCAAGTAGCTCAAAAATTTTGGAAAAATATGTAGGCTGCTGCTTGCCACACCTTGAGGAGCGCAGAAGCTGAGCCTGACTAGGTGGATGGAGATGCATGAGAAGATGTTCTTGCTGCTTTTCTTCCTTGGGCTGACACACTGGGGCAGTCAAGTTACAGTATCTGGGGGTCCTTTTCCTATCCTAGCACATTACTCTTTAATTTCTCCTCAGATGGTATTTCCTAAATACGGGAAAGAGAACAACAAACAGGAAACCACTATCTCCTCACTAGGTCTGTGTTCCATCATAGGTGCTCCTGGCACTCATTTGGGTTGCACTCTGCTAGCACAGATATTGTTTTCCAAGGCCATTTCATACTCAGCACAATAAAATGACTTGTTGCATATGGCAGCTCCTTTCTTCTGTAGCATTTGACCACACATACATACAGGTGCCAGATTTTAGTAGCTGTATCTGCCTTAGGAAAACGCAAGGTACATTTTACCCTTACCAGACACAGAAGAGGCATGTGGAATGGGTCAACTGGGGGGTCCTCAAGAGCCTGCCTTTAGTAAATATAGATGCTTGTGTTGTCCTACACCAGCATACTACAAACTGAAGTCTGTGGCAGGCACAGTAGTTACAATACCCGAATTCTCCTTTCCTCCCAGCGTGTCTCCCATGGAGAGACCCCACAGACCTTGTCCCACAATTTACAAGGATTAGTGGTTCCCGGGTTGTCCATAATGCACCTTCTGCTAATACTAAATTCCATCATTCTTCTCACACTCTCTTCCCATCTAAAACTACACTTAATTTAATACCAATTACTGCAAAAACTAAGAGGGTGTTTGTTTGTAATCCACTAGGGAGGTTATTTGGCAGGGTTTCTACTATTGACAATGGAAATACAGTCCTTAGATGTTTCAAGAGATTTTCAGGGAGCAGGACTGGAGCAGTTGCTAGAGGATGGGTTGGGTTGCTTTATAGTTAGAGCTGATGACCAGCTGGTCCTTCATGCGAATGGCCTGGGCAGAATGATCTAAGCCCCACTCCAACAGTCACCTTGAGGATAAAGGAATTAGCTTGCTCCAACAGCGTGGCATTTCCAGTGAGGTGTGGAGAAGGCAACAAACCTGTGACCATGCTAATTTGACTATGGAACTCACTTTATATTGGCATGCATTGTTTAAAAATCAATGTCTGAAATTGAAGACATTATTAGCTATCAGAGAATGAGCAAAGTTATTTAGCTGCTAAAATTACTTGCAAGCATAGACTGTTCTTTACCTAATATACTCCAAGGACTTTTATTTCAGTTCTTACCAGTGCTACATTCTACTTAACCTCGGATACAGCTATAGGAATCTGTATTTTTGAAATTTTTAATCTGGGGACAATTACTTTATTACCAATTTTTTATCTCCATCTAGATCCCTGGTTTCCATTCCTAGAGCTATTGCCTGAGCCTATAAAGAGACGACCTCTCCACCTATGTTTAAGACTCATTCATAGAAAATGTGCTGATCCATTCAATTTTCTCAGCAGAATATATCTGATCATTTTCACAAGAATACTGCTGAATTTTTAAAATTGTATTCAATATGTTCTACTCAAACACCGAACCTGAACCAAAGCCAAAAAACACAAGTGCTGTTGCCTCTAGATTTTGTACCATTTCTCTTTCTTCCCCTCCAGGAACTTAGGCAACATATTGCCAGTGTAGAGAGTGACTCAGTTTAGGATCCTTTTGACGTACACGTGCATGTGAGCTTAGTTCTCAAGCAGTGGTAAGTCTTAATAGACTTCCTTACAGATACTACTAGAAAAACAAAACCAGGGAATGATTCTTCAGAAAATCAGCTGAAACAACCAAACAGCACAAGGTAAGAGTGCCTGAAATGGAAATACTGTTTTTAAGAGTTGGCTTTTTTTTTCTAAGCAGGTCCCCTAGCAACTAAAATAGCACTTCCCAATGTGGAAGCAATGCTGAGATGTTTGCCTTTTGTTGAAGGAAGCTTCTTCACACAAAATGAATCAGTGAGGCAAGGACGAGCCAGAAAAAGAATGGAGATGTGTGGGCATCTGGCCATCAATCATGAAAGGGCAGTTTGTAGAGCTTAAGGATAATTATGAAGTCAAAGTGGTTTCCCTTTCCTCAGTCATGCTTGTCCTCGCCTCTTGTCAGTGAAGCCTTGTTACTATTCCACAGCAAAACACAATGCTCAACAGGAGGAAAAGGGCAGTGGCAGGGAAAGCCACTAACTCTACAGCCTGCTTCTGTGTTTCTCACTTCTTGCCATAAAGCATATTGTGCTGGAGCTTCCAGCAGTATTTAGCTGATGGAGAAATGTCAAGTAAACCTGACTGCAATGGGATTAAGCCAACTGAATTTAAATAAAACAGCACACAAGCAAGACAAAGTGGGTGTTTTCTAATTGCATATGAAGAAACAGAAAAATCTACCCACTGCAGCTCTTTAGGAGAATTCTCAACTGAAAACCTCACGCTGGAATCATAAACAAACAAAAACCTCTTACCACCCATTGTTTCCACCAGTAAAGCTATTTTTTGTAGAGGTTTGTAGAGGTTAGGATTTTAGGGTTTTGTTTTCTTGTTTGTCAAACAAGTAGGGTTTTCTCTTTTGAAGGGAGTAAACTTCTCTGTGATGGGCCATGTACTTCTCCTGTCAGACTTAGCAGATACACTGTTAAGGATTAGAAGTCACTGGTCCTGACCATCATATAGGATGCTACCATCCCTTCAGGAACTTGACATGCCTGTAGTGGAACCCGAGCTTGACACTTGACAAGAAAGCAGCTGAGCCTCTTAAGCTGACTGGAAAAGCAACTTTAAAGGAATGAACAGTCACAGAAGGGCTAAGCCTATGTAAGATATAAGTGGGACAGGTAGCTCAGGGTTTAATTATAGCTTCTCCGAGGCAGAAAAGTGTTTGGGATGGGAAACTCTTAGGAGTACGTGAGAGGCTGGATGACTAGCAGCAGAGCCTGGAGTGCCTCAGCCCATCTAGGTCTTCCCTAAGCTTTGCAAACGTCCTGAGAGTAATGTCCTGCTATCACTGTCGAGCAGAGCTCTTCCCCATCTTTCTGTCACTGTCTGGTCCCTGAAGGTGTGAGTGATTCTCACCCTACAGAGCCAGCCAGTCCCTGCCACAGACTGAAACCCAGTGTTTTGGAAATGAGCACAGCTTGCAGTTGCCCACCAATGGACCTGTCCCTGTTTCAGGCAGAAACTTTGGCAGAGGCTGCATGTGCTTGCAGCTTCCACTGAGTGGCACCTCGTGATAGAGCACCAAGTCTCCCGTGGCTGCAGCTTCTTCTGGGGACTCTGTGTGAGAACTGCGAATGGCCCGGCTGGCATCTGCAGAGCCCAGTGGAAATAGCAGTTCAGACATCTGTGGCTGAAGCCAAACGCAAGGGAGAAATGGGACCTGACAGTTTGGGTACTATTTCTGGGCAGCTGTCAGATCTGCACTAGCGTTTCAGCTCATCAAGAAACAACTAATTTGCAATATAAAAAGGTCCTCTGAGCATCTTAAGCTGTGTTCATTTTGCACTGAAAACTCACTGGTTAAAATGGGGAGTAAGGACTGCACCCCATCACTCTTTGCACCCCTAAGTGCCCCAAGAACAAAGCTTCATTGCTCAACAAGACCTTAAAGGTCCCCGCAAAGCTTTACTCCATCACTCTTTGCACCCCTAAGTGCCTCAAGAACAAAGCTTTTTTGCTCAGCAAGGCCTTAAAAGGTCCCCACAAAGCTTTACTCCAGGCAGGTGAGCAGTCTAGCACCTGGGAAACACAGCTTTAAATGCCATCCACAAGGGAAGCAGCTGAATCTCCTGCCTTCTAGAGGACAACACCATAGACGTGCTGCATTTTGAGGGGCCGTTGCATCCATGGGCATCCACTGTTATAGTCTAAAAGGCTGAGCCCTTTTCAAAACAAGGTGAAGGGCTAATTAGTTGTAGATCCTAAGAGAAAGCTCTTAAATCCAATAGGTACTGAGCTGTGTTGGATGATGCAATTGGGGCAAATCAGGCCATGCACAGGAATATTACTCAAGGCACTTTGGAATTTTTTTTAAGTGAGCCCTCCCAAAGGCACCATGGAGTCTCCGATCCATGAAAATCAAGATGAGCAGAGGAAACATTACATTCCTCAAACAATGCATGCTAATTACTTCAATTCTTGTCTTCAAACTGAAGCTCAGAGACTTCAACACTGAACATCTGCTGAACCACCCACTGCCACTTCCACTTAGCAGCCTGCTAAAAATGAGGTGACGTCCACATGGGGAAGGTACCCATTCAAGCTACTGTACAGTATTCCCCTTGGCACATCTTAGAGAATGCCAAGGGCTTTTATTGGCATCTGAGGAGTCTTGACACACATCCCATAGCACTTTTAAAGCAAAGCTGTTAGAGCCCAAGAGGAATCTTTCCAGTCTTTGCTTGAGTTGGCTCCTATGAGGCCTAGGCAATATAGCACAGATGATGCTTATCAGACTTTCAAAATAAGGCCTTTAGATACAAACCAGCACATCTGCCCAGTCAAAGTTTGCAGGCTTTGCTAGGGCAGCCAAAAAACATATGTAGAAAGAGAAGCATGGTGATGTAATGAAATTAATACTTGGACACATCTGGAATAAACCATTAACCCAATGCACAGGGACATCTTTTTTACCACCTCGCCGAAGCTAAACTGCCCGGTACTGGCAGAGATAAGGGTGTCTGAGTGCATCAGTGAGGGACAACCTCTAGCTCTGCATTCCTTGTCGGCTGATACTCATGGTGTATACACTGAAAATAACGTTCCTGAAAGAGAACTGACATGCAGCCTTCGCAACACACCTGAAAGCACAGTCTCACCTTGGTGGCGCTGGCATGCTAGGATCAATTGTTTGAAACAGATTTATTGCATAGTTACTGTGTAAAAACAACAATTTCTACTCTAGGGAATGTAACCAGCCTGTGGGGATCAACAGAAACAGATGGGGTGGCACTGGGCTGGGAAGCTGCTTGCAGCACACATCCAGCAGAGCCAGGAGTGGTCTGTGTCTCGCAGAGGAAAGGGTACAGCTGAGAAACTGTAGATGAGGCTGAATGAGCTCAGTGATGAGGCTACATTTTGGGAAGCAACATCCCGAGTCAAAGGGAGGAAGGGAAAAAAAAATTAAGTTAAGCAACTGTCTAAAAATGCACCCATTCTCCTATGCAATCACTTTCTGTTTCACAGCAGGCAGGGCACTGCCACTCCTGGGGGTCCTCTCCTGGACTGCAGGCGTTCCACCCATCCAAACCAGAAGCAGCATCTGCACATCTGCCTGAGTGAGGAAAAGGGAAAGCCAGGAATGAGGAAAAGGGAAAGCACTGCAAGGAGGGACTAATGCCCACGGTCTTGCTTTCCTTATGATGCTAGTCAGAATGTGTCAGTCACCTCTGTGGTCCTGTGGTGGAAGGACAGGGTTGCCTCTATGCAGGAGTCTGCATGCAGAGAGATGCCAAGAACAGAGACAATGGTGTAGGTAGCTCTGGGTCAAACGAGACAGCTGGTTTATAGCACCTCAGCACTCACAGCACTGCTTCAGCTTCACTGGCCAGACCACCAGTGGAGAGGCATGGTCATCACGGCGGCAAATGTGACATCTTAACGAGCCACATTCAGAGCTGAATTCTGAGTGGCATTGCTGATTAGTTATGTACCAACACTGGAGCACAACAATACCCTCTTTGACCATGAAGTTCCTTGTAACCAACACTTACATGTACAGCCAGCAGCTGCAGGATGACAGAGGAGGCACAAGTGCCCTCATAACAGATGACCATTTGGGGAATCCTAAGTATAATTAAGTCTGGTCTTGTTAGTGACATTTGAAATAATGACTCTCCCACCAAATGAAAGAACAACTGCAATTTGTTCATATTATCAGGGCAGCGTGAAGAAGAACTGCCTCTCCTAGCAGGTGCTGTTTCGAGAGCAGTGGCTGACAGCGGCTGTTGCCTCATGTTCTTTCAAGTGTTATGGACATGCTGAGCTTGACCAGGCTCAACCCATAGGCACAGAGGGATGGACATCAAGAGCATCTGGTTTTTTCCTGAATAGCTAACCAAGAAAATCCTGTGTTTCAGTCTCAAGCCTTGTTTCCTAGCATAAGCGAGCAGCAGGTTACTGCGGATGGAGAGACAATGAGCAGAGAGAGCACACAAAGTCATAGGAAGAGGGGAAGACCTTCTATCTGGCAGTGCTGGCAGGACTCTTAAGCAAAAGGTTCTAGCCTCAAAAGCCCATCAACACACTTAGACAGTTCATTTACGCTCCTGACACTTTCCATTTATCAACAGGCAGCTGGTGAAAAGGACAAGGTTTTTCCTTTCTTCATTGGGAGGCATCTATTCTCAGGCATTTGCACACACAAAGGATCAAAAGCTCCATGATGGTGTGACTAGAGGTGAATTCCCCAGATAATGTGAACTAGATTAGCTCCAAGGTATTCGGCTTATTTGTAACAGACAAGGACACAGGGCTTTTGGTTTGTGAAGACAGATGCAGAAAGCAGATAAAATAAAGTAGAAGGTACAAATCTGTGCATTTAGGACAGCCCCAAAGAGCCTGAGATGGAGTGGGGTTTTTTCAAATTCACCTTTTTTGCTAGATGGATCACTTTAAAGGAAAACCCTGAAATAACTGCTGAGGCATATTTAGCAACATCAGACCATTTGCAAAAAAAATGGAAATGATGTGCTAACACTTGCCCCCAGGTGTGTGAGAGAGAGATTTCTGTTTCAAATTACTTGCCACCTCATACTATTCCCCAGCACACGTAGATAGACAGGGAAAATAGGATGGACTGAGAGAGCTGAAAGGTCCATATAAGAGTTACTCCACTAACTGGTTTTGTTGGGCTATAAGATTCATTCAGGATAGCAAGGCTAGGAAGGTTAATGATAGAGAAAGACATTTATATTTTTATAGCAGCCTTTATTCCAAGGACTTTCCAAATACTTCATAAATTTTAGCTACTGCAGAAACTACACCTAGGAATCTCATTTTGCCACAGCAGAGAAGCCACGTAATGCAATATAGCAGTTTATTAACTGCATGCAGTCAAAATTGTGCTTACTTACAGGCAAAAGCAAGAGAAAAAATTATAACCATCTGAAACTATGAGGATAATTTATGGGTACAGGACATCTTTATTAATATATTCTTCCACACTTATGTGGCAGTTAAAAACCAGAAAACAAACACAGCCTGTTCCCCATGGAGCTAACAACATTCAAAGGCTGTTGCAATGAAGCAAGCCTTGCCGTCAGCTTCAGCGAGGACTGGCTCAGGCATCAGGAATTAAAGCTTTCCTAATGTTCTTTCATGCCCTGTGGTTGTGGTTTTGTTTGCTTGTTTTTTCCCTTCCCTCCTGTCTGTTGAGAGCGGTGTGTGCCCTACCATTAACAGAACTGCACGTAGACTTTTATGCAACAAAACACCTAACAACTCCTCTGCTACAGAGACAACTGAAAAACAATTGTTGTCTAAGGAAAACATGGGTATTACTTGTCTACTTAGGATCTGCTGAAGACTCATTTATAAAAGCTTCTGCTGCTTTTGACTGTGACTCAAATGCCACCTGAAGCTCCCTCCTCTGGTGTTTAATCCTTTCTCCCTGATAGCTTTCAGGCTAAGGAGAGCTTCCTAGTTTTTAATAACATCATGATGAGAACTCATGTGCACCTGGGGATGGACATGAAAAGCTTTAGTCTTGAATTACTCTGGGGGATATGGTGTAGGGGAGAACTTTGTAGAATAGATGGTTGGACTCTATGATCCCAAGGGTCTTTGCCAACCAAAATGATTCTATGATTCTAGGATTCTAATTGCTCTCATTTGGTCCTCGATTCAGAAAACCTGCCTTTTTCGGAGCATTTGCTGAAAGCTAAGGTCCTCTAAGGAAAGCAGAATTCTGATATAAGTTTGTTGCACTCTGTCAGCTTTGCCTTGGCTGAAAAAAGACAGGTGAATAGCCAGAGAGAAAGGAATATGCACTGACTGCCATCTCCTGTCATTTAACCACAGCTCCACACCCTCTACCAGTAACGTAAGATTCTTCTGTTCTATGAAAGCTCCAGCCACATTGACAAAGCACAATCAAGACAGCCACTCCACCAGGGAAGTACACAGCAGACACAGCTCTAAAACCAATCACAGACATCTTATGCTGTGCTTCAGTTGTGAAGGATGTGTGCTTCCTGCTATCACACTGATACACAATGACACTACTATCTCTCTACTACTATCTCTCTACTACTATCAATAGAGCAGATCTTTACCAATAATACAAAGAAAAGAGGAAAGAAGCCCTAGCACCCAGCCTGGGTGTGATCCCAATGCAAGCAAGCCTGATTGCACCAAGATCATCCTCTGCCTCCCAAGGAGATTCAGATTATGTGGCTTCACCAAGCATTTCCATCCAATCTGGCGTGCAGGTTTGACAGTATCACTGGGGTGCCAGCATCAATAGTGGGCACGCTAGATGCCTATTTCAGTCCTCTGTAACCATCGAATTACAGGATTCACTGTGCAGACCGCATCTGTTAATCTTCAGGTATTTCCTATTGGAAATTGGTATTTCCTATATCCTTTTAGGCTGATTTGAGAGGGTCTTACTGACTTTGGAAGATCGGGTTGAGTATTGCAGTGCTGCAGCTCTAAGACTCTGGCTGCAAAGCATTTGGATTGTGACAGGCACCATAATCACTGCCCTGCAGGAGCCAGTCTCATCTAGGATACTAAAGAAATTTCCAAGGCTGAGATAAATCACCTCAGATGCTTAGGAGACTCTCTTCACCTCCTCTGTCAACAAAGAATGGGCGAAGCTCACTTAGTTAACCCCCAGGGTCTATTTTCCAAGGTCCCTTAAGCCCAAGAGCAAGACCTCCAGTTCCCCAAAATATTTTTCCTCTTTCTGGAAACTTCTGCAAATTCTACAACTACAAGATGAGCTTCTAAAACCACAAGCACATAAATTCTGATTTAGGTCTCCCTCTTCTGCTAAAATGTGTTATCTCCCTGTTTATGTAAATAAAGTAGGACAGTTCCCACTGGAGAGACTGAAAGACTCTACTCCAGAGCATCTTGTGGCTGATAATCAGGAGAATTCTTGCTGAAATGTAGGAGAAATGATAAATAAATCTTTAATCCAACTTGCTCTCCCATATCCGAGCAAGCTTTTCTCTATCCAGAAAAACTGCGATACTTGCAGATGAATCGAATCTTGTGGATTCGAATCCACAAAATGTCCTAGCAAAAGTTTTACTAAAACTGCCAGATCTCTCTAAAAGGGCCTGCTTTTGATGATTTGCTTTACTCTAAAAATCCAGAAGAGCTTGAATAATTAGTTCAAATTTTAGCCATTTACTCAGATAGCGCCTCTGAGCACTGTCCCCTGGATCCAATCCTTTGGATCGAGAAATGCTGAGGAATAAAGAAACTGATCCTTTAATATTTAAAGGAAGAAACAGGTGAAAAGGATCGGTGGGTACAAAAGGAAGCTGTACAATGAGACACCAATCTGTTTTCCTCAGGGGTTTTTAATCCCTCCAATCCAAATGACCTTCAAGAGCCTTCTGAAGAACGATCACATGTGGATGTGAACTGTGCACACCAACTTCAGAGCTGGTCCTAGTTGTTTTTAATATAAAAGAAAGTCACGATAATTTCAGAAGCAAATAGGGATATGTTTTACTGTGCTGCACCATCCCTCAGTCCTGTAGCCAAACTCTGCTTTCAATGATTCCAGGGGAATTTATACCAGATCACTCAGGTGTTTCTGAGCCAGGTTTGTCCCATGGGCTGCTGCAGAGTGTCTGATCATGCTCTGAGAGATCCATACAGGCCCTAGTAACAGCTTTCTCCTGCCTGCCTTCTCCTTTAAAATAAACAAAAATAGTAGGGTAGTTTTAAAGCAGCTGCAAGACAGATAAATAACTCCAGGCTGGGAAACTGCTACAAAATACAGGAGGTCTTGACCTTTTCTGGTACTTAAGATAAATTATGCATATAAATCACAAAGAAATCATTCCCATTCCAAGAAGAGAGAGAAAAGACACGATAAAAGAATAAAACCTTCTGTCACTGCTGTCCTCAGGTAAAGTTCCAACATCCACAATTTTTAAGGTGAACCTAATCAGTGCCTCTCAATTAATTTCTTAATTATGATGAGGATTAACTTAATATCTTATCAAAAGGGCCCATAAGACCCACTGACTTTATTGCTATTCCACCAGTGGTAAGGCTGTTGGGAAATAAAAGGGGCTACCTTCCCTGGTGCTCAGAAGCCAGACTTCTTTGGTAATTATGTGTCACGTATCCTCTAACAAGGTGCTGCAGAGTTTCCTAAAATAGGGATCACTCCAGTTGCTTGGCAGAAATCACATTGATGAAGGGAGAAGGATTGGCTTCCTTGAGTCATTCCACTCATCTTCTAGTTCTTGTGCTGATTCAAAGGTGTTTTTTACCCTTCCTGTGGTGGTTTGCCCTTTTCTGGGACATGCTGTAGAAACTGTCATCACTCTCATAAGAACACCGCTCCATAGTTTGTCTGAAACAGGAAACTTCGGAAGTATGGAAAATTGCTGGTGGGAAGTCAAGTGAGTCATCTTCTTGCTTGCATCTTAGCGCCCTTGCGAAGGGGCTAAGCAGCAAAAGCTTTTTCAGAGTCTTTAAGCTGCGGTGACATGGTGTGATCTTACATTCAATGCTGAAGAATATCGCTAGACTGGAGAAGAACCTGGAAGCAGAAAACCTTCATCCTCCCTCTGATCCTGTAGTTACTGCTATCCTCTCTAAAGAAGCTGCCCTCAGGCGCTGTTCACTCACATACACCTGTCCATTTGCAGGGCTTATATTCTTATATGCCCATATTTGAACCCCTGGCAGTCAACCTCTCACCTTTACGCGCATTTGGGGGTACAGGCTGTGCCATGTATGCTTTTGCCCTTGCCTAATATCTGCCATCTGCAAGTCACAGTTGTGTTATAGACTTGCAGGACAGCCAGGAGCCATGCTCTTGCATGGAAAAGAGCCCTCTAACAGCAGTTTCACAATTCCCTTCCTTTATCTATGCCCAAAGAATGGTCTTTGTAACAAAACATGTAACTGCATGTCTGTCTTGGCACCTCATGCCATACTTGCCCGTGGCCCACTGCAACATATGCTCCTGCAAAGCTCTGTGAGTCCTTGCAGGGGAATTTACAGCCCAGGAATTACTACAAGTTTGGCTTTTCCCGGAAAGCACAAATGTATTCTTCTTCCTTTGTGTCTGCTTTACAGCAATGTGTAACTTCTGTCCTTTTGCGATTTTGTTCTGAAAAATCAGGAAATTAAACAAATCACATTATGGAAATAACTGATTATTTTAGCCTTTCTTTTTGTTTTAAAATGTTTTTTCTAATGTTCAAAAGCCAATATTTTTTTTCCATCTGGCAGAATTTAAATAGCCTCTTTCATCAGCCAGGGCAACTCAAAAAGAACATAAATATTTTGCAATTCCTTGAGGGGCCATTTGAACACATTGCAGTAAGCGTACACAGGGGATTTTTAGGAACTTAGTGACTTAACAACAGATAATCAAACAGAAGGGCTTTCCACAGTATTGATGTGGTCCTAACTGAATTCCCCACCTGTGCACAACCTCATCAGAATGCCAAAAACCCTGCTGTGTGCCAGCAGCATTACCCGCCTGGCGTACTGGCACACAGAAAGGTGCAGAAGCTCAGAAAAGGAAGAGGAGTTTGGGCTGGGCCACTGATGGCCTGAATGATTTTTTCTTTGCAGAAATTGCAGGCATAAGCCCCCCCAAAAGGATTGTCCATCCTCCTAGATAGTTTCTTCAGAGAGTGGGGTACTGATAGTACTAGATTTTGGGAACAGTCAATATAAACAACATGAAAGGAATAAGCTTCTTGTAGGCAAATTGCTAATCCTAGTTTGATGTACCTCTTTCATTTTAACCCACAACCAATTTGCTTAAGTGGTTTATATATATAGGTGCCATGGGACTGAGTTGCAGTAGTCAGAGTGGTTGAGGCAACCCTAACTAGCTTTTCACTGCTTAGATCAAGCTCCCTTCATCTTCCCACAGGGATATAGATTGTGAGGGTGGAGGGCAACCACAAAGAGGTATTAAGTGCTGTGTGTACCTGCTACCTTAAATTGAAGCTGAGCACACGCACAGGGAGTACATCCGATTTCTCTCTAGTGACTGTCCATTAGGAAATTCTGCTCTGCTTTACATCAGAGCTTCCCTCAAAACTGTAATGAAGATGCTGTGCAGCACCTTCTAGGCAGAGACTTGTACCTTCTGGTAGTTCTTCACTTCACTTGGAGCATCTCCCTTATGAAGAAAGGCTGAGAGAGCTGGGACTCTTTAGCCTGGAGAAAAGAAGGCTGAGGGGAGACCTTATCAATACTTATAAGTATCTAAAGGGTGGGTTGAAGGAGGAGGGAGCCAAACTCTTTTTTAGTGGTTGCCAGTGAGAGGACGAGGGGCAACAGGCACAAGTTGGAACAGAGGAGGTTCCACTCAAATACGAGGAAAAAACTGCTTCCCAGTGAGGGTGTCAGAGCCCTGGAACAGGCTGCCCAAGGAGGTTGTGGAGTCCTATTCTTTGGAAATTTTCAAGACCCTCCTGGATGCAGCCCTGAGTGATGGGCTCTGGGCAATCCTGCTTCAGCAGGAGAGTTGGACTAGATGATTTCTATGGTCCCTTCCAACTCTAAAAAAGTCAGTGAAATTCAGTAAATAACCCAAAGCTCCCCGATGAAGAAGAATTTCCTCAAGAAATCCACAGGAAGCACGTTCACTGAAGCCCTCGCTGAGAGAACTGACATGAAATGACACTGGAGAAGACAAAGTCTGAACTGCTGCTGAAACCGGGGCATTCTGTTTCCTTTCCAGAGGAGCTGCTTTGTGAGTAGACCCAGCTGTGCCTCTTTGATCCAGCAGCTGCTCGTTAGAAGCCCATAGGGAACTGGGGAAAGCAGGGAGAGATCTAAGTCTTGAGCAAGTATGAATATGCTCGGCAGCCTGCAGCAGGGAGTAAGGAAAACCCAGAGCTCAGCATGTGTGAGAGAGCAACAGAGCCCCTCGCAGCTGCCGAGCACACGTGGGCAGGAAGATCAGAAAACTCAGAAGAGCCCTGTGCCATTGTGGGGAGAGGCTCCATGCCACAGCGGCGCACAATTAGGCTGCAACACACTGCAAAGCGAGTCTTTTCAGAGGTAGGTAGCAGGTCAAAGGCATACCCTGGGGTTGACTAGAGCTTAACTGCCTGTTCTGGACTTGCTGCAGCCCAGGGATTTTTCAAGATACGTGGCCGAATGGCAGTCACAAACATAGGTCCAGATGTGCCCTTAGGCATTAACAGTCAGTCTGCATCACCTACTTGGACCACATATTTTCTAACTTAAAGGTTACCAGTTATCATGGTGGGACCTGAGACATTCAACATGAAGTTTTGACCAAAAAAATCATTCATCAACAGAGGTAGATGGACTATTTCTGGATAGATGTCCTATTTGCTGAGAAAATACTGGTAAAGGAGAAGAAAAGAAAAACTTGGAAAGTAAAGTCCAACTCCTGTGGCTTCAGCAGTCCTTCTGAGGATGGGGAACCTGACTTGCAGGTCCCAGCAATGGGACACGTGGACACTGCCTCCCAGTGTGATCCTGAGAAAGCTGATCTGCGAGGCCGAACCAGCCTTGTAGCCCCTTCCCACTCCCGCTGCAGAATCTGACCTCAGCCAGCAGGACACGTGGCTGCATCTGCCCTTGGCCCATGGGACCAGATAGTATCTGCCCAACCCATAGCCTAGCCACCAGGGCAACATCTGTATGGATATGAATTAGCAAACCCACAACCAGATGAAGAAATTAAGGTGGCCAAACACAGCTACCTAGCACATGGCCATGCTGCCAAATCTCCAGGTCTTGACAGGCAGATTTGTGTAAACACACATTAATCCATACATCACCATGAGACTATAAAGCTCTAGCTCTGGTTTTGTGTGCTGATACAGAACACAAGCTGTAAGCCAATTAGATCACCTTGGAAGATAAGAAAGTTTTCATCAAAAGATTTCAGGGTCTTTTTTGAAGGAAGGAAATAACCCAGCATACAAGGAGGGATACTTAGACACAGAGCAGGGATGTGACTCGCTTGGCATTACCCAGGAGGCTCAGAACAACCATCTCCTGAACTCACCACAACTACTTATGCCCATGAACAGAAAAGCCTAACGGGATGTAGGAAGCAAAGCTGGTCATTGTCTCTTTCATGCTAAAAATTAGGCTCCAACCCAACCCCTCTCTGTGGTGAAAGGGCATTGCAGTACTGATAGCATCACCTTTAGCTGGGCTAGGGAGACCAAGAATTTATACTCACTTAAAATCCTTGGCTGCTTTTTGTGTATCTGGAGGTAAAGCCCAGTTCCAGCGAGCAATATTATTCTGTTGAACAACATTTCTAAGTCTTTTCTTTTAATTCTTTGAATACTTTTTTTGGTTTCCTGTCTTTAACTGCCACATAACATGGGTATGCGTAAACCGATGCTAGTTGAAGAGTCGGAAGGAAAGGGTAATACAAACACTAAACAGACTCATCTCAGAATTGGTTTTAGGGCACAAATGTCGGTTGTTTTCTGGCCTCTATGGCAACGTATCTACACAGTCTTGAGAGACACTCATCACATAGTCAGCACATTCTGTGCACCCTAAGGCTGCACCTTACAGCTCTACACAGTAGGGCCTGGAGCTTCATAATGTGGTGATTTTGTTTTGGTTTAGTGGGAACAACAGCAAGGAATAAAACCAAAACACTAAGGCTGTATAGTTAAGCAAGCATTTTGGATGTTGGGAAATAAAAATAGAAGCTTTCATTGCTTTACTTTCAAGCAGGTTCTGTGTCAACAGATTTCAAGTGACCTTTCCTCCAAGAGGTCAGAAGATATCCCAAGATAAGTTGTGATAAGAAGATATCCCAAGATATCCCAAGATAAGATACTTCTCACCCAGCTCCAAAACATGGTGATTGCCATAAGGTGGCCACAAGTATTTCTGATGTTGCTGACTGAGGCACATTGAATGTCTAGGATCTTTGCTTAGTGCTTAACACCAACTATTTCTTTAATAATTTCACCTCCCATTTTCTGAATCTAGACACCATCCAGGGCCTTCTGCTCCTGGATTTGAAGTGCACCTCCTCTGGTCTAAT
Organism: Scolopax mira; assembly: GCA_004320125.1. Lineage (NCBI taxonomy): Eukaryota > Metazoa > Chordata > Aves > Charadriiformes > Scolopacidae > Scolopax > Scolopax mira. The sequence continues at coordinate 9,152 of BJBW01004631.1, read as the reverse complement.
ACTTTAGAGAGGGGCAATAAACACAGGCATATGTGAATAGAAACAGCAGCAAGAAATCCTGCCTGCCTCTGAAGGGTTTATTTAAACTGACCTAAATCCTGAGTAAATTCTGCTCCTGGGAGTAGAAGTGTCAGAACTAGCCATTTAGGCTTTTGCTTTATTGTCTGGACAGGTTACGGGGCAGCGAACAAGCACACAGATCCACCAAAAAAGCTCTTGCAGGAAAACTTAACCCTAAATTCCACTCCTGTAATGTTCACTGAAGGTGTATGGAAAGCAAAATTTAAAATACACTGGTAGATTTTTATTTGAGATCTATCTTATTTGCCTTCTGTTTGGAAGGCTGGGCACGGAAGAGGCAGTGAGGGTTTCACAGATATCCCTGCAGCAGAATCAAGTGAAAAATGGCTTTGAGCTTCTGGCTTGGACAGGAGACAGAAATTTTACATGTCAAACTATGTAACAAATAATGACTTTATTTCATTGCTGCAAGTAAAGGGTTTGGGGTTTTTTAGCTTTTGCTGATAATCACACAGCTTTCTCCTAAGTTTCCTTCATAATTTTTAAAGTCCCCATTTTCTGCTATTTGATTATTCGACTCCAAGACAGTAGTGTGAATAACATTGATTTGATCACTGTACTACTTGAAACTTCTTTCTCTTTTCGTACCAATACAATTCCTTCCTGTTTATTTTTATTTGGAAACATTTTCAGAAAGGACTCAGTCATTTTCTCTTTCTATAATTATCAAGGATGAAACCAGCAGAGAACTGGTTGTTCTAAGAGCCTAAGCAGGTCCCTCATAAATTGCTGGTTCACAGATTCACTATATATTTTCTTACAAAATCAAACAGAATTATTTCTACAGAATCTCACCTCACTCAAGATCCTGAACAGGCCTGTTTGGGGAATGAATGGACACTTGTGGCAAAAGGACTTTTGCCACATATGATGCAGAAAGGCGAGAGATGTGTAATGAAAGAGGATGGAAACTCCAGAAAGAGAATTTCACTGTTCAAGCAGTTGAACTCTATTGTGAAGGATGAGATTCTCCCCTCACATTTGCCATTAAAAAAAACTATAGAAAACACAGAAACTGTTTTTATGGAAGGTCACTTCCACTTTCACACCTTTTTCTGGCACTGTGTCAAGTTCCTGAATTCAGATTTACACAAGTGCTGAATACTCACACCTTAATTGAAACACACTTGAAACATGTCATCTAGGGGGAAGGGGAAAGGCAGCTTCCCCCAAATAATCATATCTTTGGAAATTGAAAATCAAATATCCCAAATGAGCAGATACTAAAGATAAATTTGTCCTTCTTTAGTGAGGATGGTGAGGCACTGGAACAGGTTGCCCAGGGAAGTTGTGGATGCCCCATCCCTGGAGGTGTTCAAGGCTGGATGGGCCTTTGAGCAACCTGCTCTAGTGGGAGGGTCCCTGCCCTGGAACTAGATGATCTCTAAGGTCCCTTCCAACCCAAACCATTCAATGATTCTATGATTCTCTGTGCTTCAATTCTCTCTGAAGAGAAATAACAGCTCTGTTATAATTCACAGTATTTTTGTGAACATGAAAATGAGTAAGCACCAAAGAAATATGTCTGTGAGAAAATCAATACTTTTTTTAATGGGTACTGGATGGTGCACATTAAATAAGGAAAAGGGACATCCACTTTCTGAATACTGCAAATTCTAGTTTGCAGAACACTGAGAAGCCATTTTTATTCCTTTGCAGATCATATAGGGTTACTTGTACTTGTTATTAAAATGATACGTATTTGCATGCTAGCCAAGTCTGTCCTTCCAATTACTGCTACAGGAAGCCTATTTAATGAATCAAAATGCAGGCACTCCAAATTTCCCACACAGTTTAGACTAAATGTGTGATAAACCTGCCGCATCTCCACCTCCTGATCCCACCCCTTCCAACAGCAAAGAGCTTCCAAAAAATATTATGGGCAGAGACAGGAGATTGGGCTGTGAGCTCTGGCCTGGCAGGCTGTGCTGACCCTGGATCCCTTTCTGTGAGCATTACAACAGATCTGAAATGGTAAAAAATACAAATAAGAGATAGCTGTGCTCACCTCAGCCAGAGCAGCAGAGAAGTGATTGCAGTTCTTGTGCATCAGGTGGTACGCGTTTCCTTTGTATTCCTTGCCCAGCTCTTCCATAATCTTATCCACGTCCTCTTCTGTGAAGTCTGTGGTGCCCAAGGCAATGGATTCTCTAGTTAAAAACAGAGCACACAACAGGGAACATGGAAAGACACAGTGAAGAGAGTGATATATACCCAGGGAAAAGGCAATGGTCAGACTTCTTGCCAGTGCAAGAAGGACAGGCTGAAAACATGGACATGCATATCTGGGGCTATCAGAGACTCTCAGTATCAAAACAGCACGGTAACATCCCCAGATTATCCACAAAGCAGGTTACAGCACAGACAAGAGCCCTGAGAGCTTCCTGCTCATCACCAGAGAAGCCTCAGCTCTGGAGGTCTGCTCCTACTCTGCCTGTCGTCCCATAATAGATATTCCCAGTAGGGCAGAGGAGATGGTTTTTCATGATTGAGAGGGTTTTCATGGGGCGAGCCAGGAAGGAGCAAACTGAAAAATTCCTGCAGAAACCAATTGCTTCTCCTCATAGTCACTCACTAGCACCCATCCTTCTAGAAGTCTCCAATGACCCTCAGCACAAACTGGCAGCGTGGGAAGGTCAAGCCCCATCTGCGACAGGCAGCCCTGCAGCCTGAGCACCTTGAACAACACATTAATGCAGCATCCTGTCAGAACTCCTCTAGCAGCTGGCCTGTCCCTTGTGACAAAGCAGCAAGAAACACAGGAGATGATTTCTGGTACTCTGTGCAGTATCTGCAAATAGGTGATACTCATAAAAAGACTCAGGTTTGGCTTTTTTTGGCTTTGTGTAACACACAGCTACTCCCGTTCTTGCTGACACGTGAAAGTGGGAGCACAGAAAACAAAGGAAATGGGAAAAGAGACCCACGTTCGTTTATAGGTATGCTTTTAAACCCTGCCAAACACAGTTCAGCGCTGTTCCCTGTGTGCTGTACAAACTCTCTTATCCACCTCCACAATCCCTGCAGGGCTGCCTTTGAACCAGGGCACTTCTAAGGAGAGGGAAAGTGGGACCCAGAGGAGAGGACTTCCCTGCTCCCTCTACACCAATGGCTACCGGGGGAAGAGGGGTAGATGTAGAAAAGGGCCCTTACTTGAATTTAAAGGTCTCGCCAAGTTCTACCGCACTGCCAGGTGTGATCTCGAAAATCCCACTGAAAGGGTAGGGATGCCCTCCATAGGCAAATTCTGACAAGGAAAGAAACAGACTGTGAGTAATTGAATGAACACAACGTCAGGAAAAAGTCTACGGCACCTGTCTGCACCGCTCAGCATCAGCACCAGGGGCTGGGCTACTGCCAAAATCTGTTTCAGCCAGATTCTGAAAGCCATTTTGTCTCTCTGGTTACCTATCAGCCTGAGGATGCCCTCACAGCCTTCCTCCATGCTAACACTACTACCTTCCCACAGCACTAGGAGAACTCTCCAAGCCTGTCTCTCTGCCTGCCCAGGTGTCTTCTTCTCAGTGGAAAGTTCTGTGGTGGAGGCATTGAGATAACCTATAAGATGCTGTCAGAGGTGGTGCTGAGCTGGAAGAAGCCGAAGCTGGAAGATGGGAAAAAAATAAAATCTTCTTCCAGAGGGATTTACTGGCAGTAAGTGGGAATTCTTTGCAGAAAGCCAAGCAGATGGCACTCCACTGCTCAGCACACAGGTCAAGCCAGGAGGTCCCTCCGTGTCATACAGGCTGTCTTGCGTGGCCTATGAAATGCAGACCGGGGACCTCACAGTGTCATACAGGCCATCTTGCACGGCCTGTGAAAGCTTCTGTGCTGCAGATGGAACATGGTACCACAGGGGTTTTGTCTCCTTCATGGCACTGGCTAAAAATACCATGAGTGAGATATGCCAAGCCATTGCCATTTAATATTGAAAAGGGAAACAGAAAGCCTATGATGCTACTCTGTCCTTCAATGTCCTACAGCTGTTTTCTCAGATGCCTTGACTGCTTTTTGAAATGGGTGCTCTAATCAGCTTCAACCCCATCCAGACCATTTCAAAAGTCTTACAAGACTTTTTTTTTTTTTTTTTTATCTTGTAACTCTGCTGTTTCACAGGAACAGTTGCCAAGATCTGGAAATCCACATTCCAAGATTTCTAGACCATAGACACTTATAAATAATTACTGCAAAAAACCAGATTTACCCTGTCAGGGAATTAGCACAAACACACCTAAGTAGGTCTCAAGAAAACCACTGATCCACCTGTCTTCCCACTCCCCTATTTCTCCCCTTCTTTCTCACCCTCCTTCATTGCAGAACAGCTTTCCAACATTGCTTGGTCCCTCCCGTTTGCTGTCCTGCCACACACCTTTACAACCATCGAAGCTGCAGTTACATACTGAAGGCACAAACGGCTACGTGATTCGTGACAGAACTGCACAAGTTCCCTCTAGACTCCATAATGGACTCTAAAAGAGAATTGGCTGAGTTTTTCACTCCTGAAAACATCCCTTGCCAAAAGTTATAAGTTTTGGTTTCTTCTCCATACCAGACTAGCTATACAGTTGTCCCCATATTCTGCAGGTAGTGAAAAGGAAATACTTCGTACCTCTGCCGTAGATCTCGATGCCAGAGTGGAAGACACCAATCCCCAAGGTGGAGGTGTATTCATTTATCCAGTACTACAGTAAGACAAAAGCCACATTTGGAAGCATTAGTGGACAAGAAACACATGATCTTGGCCTAGGATATATCCCCCATCTCCCATCCTCAGGGCAACTTCTCTTAAGGACAGGAGTGATTTTGAAATTATCCTGAGACAAACAAATTGAGACTCCTTACAGACCAACAGAAACAGGCATTGTGTTTGTACAGATGGCTGGGATGAAGGCTCTAAAAGATGCTCATCTAATCCTTTCCATGTAAGGAATTTCCCTGTATTAAGATATAACTGGACCTGAACCTGCATATACCCAGCTGCTATGGGATGTGTGATTATCCATCTTCTCATTTAAATAGCTGACACTATGCCAAGTTTTATCAATCTACTTGTCTTATCTGATCTTCACGCTCTTGAGTTAAAGAATCTCCAGATATTTTCCACATACTGTTTTACATCACCTTCTAACATCTTCTTTTCACCAAGCTGTTTCTAGGCAATGAGATCTTAGAGACAGAGATCCATTTCTCCTGTAGGTCAGAGGAGCACCATTGAGTAATTGTCTATGTGACATTGGTAACTGCTTTATAGAAAAAAAAAAAAAAAAGAAGCTCTGAGCATACTGGACAACACTTTGCTCAGAGGCACCATGTACTATCAAGCAGTGTTTTCAGAAGGGACAAGGGCTTGCTGCTCCAAAGTTAGGTCCAAGGTGACCACAACTTCACCCAAGTCAAATTTGCAAGAGGAGCTGTTGAGTGACTTCATTTCTCTGGAGTCCAGCACTTCCCTGGTATGCTTGGAGCAGAGGAATACTGCAGTCCTGTGCACGTAAGCGACACTCCTCCAGCAAGCACTGCTCACTGTTTCCACTATACCATGAAGGACAGTGCAGACACCCAAACAAGTCCCAGCTAAGCTAATTCTGGAGCGGGAAGCTGCACAGCCATGCCAGGGCAGTGCTGCATTGGAGGTAATTAGCCCTGCTCAGCACCAGTATTTTATTAGGTTAGCTGAAGAGCTCTGCTGCTACAGAAATGATCTTTTCAGGCAATAAGTGGAAACTGCCCACGCCTGGAATATTTACAGTTTACTTAGATGCATCTCTAGTAACTCAGAGCAACCAAATTCTTATTTTAATCAAGCACTGCAAGAAAAGTGAGTGTTGTTCACTTGTCCCCACACAATGACATGACAGGTTCATTCAGCTAAAACTCTCTTCTGGGTCTGGTAGCTGCTTCTGTTGGAGCCAGAAGAAGCTGTGTCGTGTCTGGTGTCACTGAGCTGCCATGGTCCGGGTGAGAACCTCTCTGCTGTCAGGGAGCCAGGAGACTGGCATTCTCCATCTACTTTCCTCACACTGCTTGCCACTATGTATTTTTGATGACTGCAGTAGCTCTGTAAATCATTTAGAAATGCTTTCTGTGAGACCACTGCTACTGCTTTGATATGAAAAGTGCAGTCCCAAGCCTGACTTAATGTATGGCCAGTCTTGACACCTTAAACCATGCCTCCCAAAACGCTTGCCTCTGGCAGTCCAGCAGTTCCCTTTCCCTCAGGACAATGCTGTAATGCTTCTTGTTCTGTCTTGAGTTTTGGTACCACAAATGATGTATTACTGCAGGAAGGCAGCAAATCACCTCACCCCAACTGGACCCCTGCCCACTGCTCTCTAAAGACCTTGTATAACCTCCACTTGTATCTTCACTTGAATTATGCAAACTCTTGTTTTTAGGATACATCAGAGCATTGGACTGAAGCTAGGCCAGGTAGCTGTCAACCTCTGCTAGCGCATTAGTGCGAGCCCTCTGTTGAGCACCATGCCTGGTACTTAGGGACATGATGCAGCCTTTCTTTCTGCTGCCCTGCTCCACAGATCTCTGTCGCCCTGTCCTCTGCAGCAGAAACATCCCCACTCTGACCAGAGGAGAAGACACAGAGGTGTAGGCTGCGTATGGCAGCCCATATGACACCAGCCACCTCTGCTGAGGAATCCAAAGCCTGCCTCCCATGGACACAGATAGCCCCCAGTTCATTTCTTGGATCTCCCATATCTCATGGGTTAACTCCTCAGACTCAGTCTTGGTAAGCTTCAGAGAAACACTAATTTCTACAGAGTCCCACTGTAACAACTCCCAATGGATATGGTAAGTAGGTTGTCTTCTTCCCCCAGGCTGAGCTATTGTCTCACAGCAACAATACAAGCATAACATGCCCAGGTCATGCCAGCTGCTTTGCTTAGAGGAGTAACTAATAGGAAGAGAAGGGAGACATTTTAAATTAGAAATGCTCCTGCCAGTTATCAAAGTCAGGGCTATCTGCAGAGGCTGCTCTGCATCAGGCTTTGTACTTCAAACAAGAAAAGTTAAACTGAAAGCCACTTTCAGCTATAGCTTTTTTTTCTTCCGTGTTAAAGTTTGGGATGGGTCCAAACAGCAAATGAGCAAACAAACAGGGAAAACTAAACCTCTCCTTGGTACCACATGGGAATAATGCCCGGAGACCCATTCACCTTGTTATGTGCACAGCACTGTCAGAACACAAGTCCTCCCTGTCCCCCATCTGCCTGGACAGAGCCACAGCCCCCAAAACCCACCCTGACAAACCAAAGGAGCCAAAAGCCAGGCAGCAGGACATGCCTGGAAACACAACTAGCTGATAAGGAGACCCCACCAGGGATAAAAAAAAAAAAAAAAAAAAAAAAAAAAGATGAGCAAAAGTATTTCTCTGGCTGATACCAGGTGTTATGACCATCACATGAACGTGTCAGTATTTAAATTGTCTGTATTTTTTCACTATGAATGCCTTTAATGAATGTTGTGGACTAAACTGCAACAACCTCATCCATACCTGAATTTAAACTGAACAAGCTGTACTGGTTTAGTACTTTCTTTCCTTTCAAATAACTTCAATAACACAAGATCCGATTTGCATCTTGGTTCACTGCAAAATAAAAAATTTCAGTGTTATCTATTAGCAGGACCAAAATGCAAAGCAGCTCTGAATCACGGCTGCTACTGTCCTCGTCTCACCCCTGTCTCCAGGATGCTGCAGAATCTGCCTCCGGTGTGCGACTGAACACGCAGAGAATGCTTCACTTTGGCACAGCCCACGGCTTGTCTCGGGAGGGAGCTATGCTAAAGTGAACATGTCAGTCATTTGCTGAGCTGGAAGAGAGAGCCCAAGCCAGAATTGAAACCAGGTTTCTACACACACATGCACAAGCTGGCCTCGTTTTCCGAGGGGTTTGCAATTCTGAGCATAAGAACAGTAGCAACAGTCTGCAAATACTCATCTCTGGAGTAAATTGGCTATTGCTTAGATTAAAAACAAAAATCTGCAGCCTGTTCTGAGTCAGATGGAAGAGATGGGGAAGCAAATACAGCAGTATCTTAAAGGCAGTTGTGATTCATGCCTGCACTGCACACTGCCTGCAAAATCGTGCCGTAAACCCAACACGGAGGGACTTGGATCATTCTGTCTCATTTCCATCTTCATTATAGACAGTATAGCTCAGAAGTAAAGAGAGGAAGAGAGGAAAGCTAACCAGACTGCAGCTGCTTCACAAAAGCAGCAGATAGCCCAGGACTCAAAATTCAAACCAAGAGAGGAACCTCCTCTTATTTACAGTTTGTAGTACATCAGTTAAAAGCTTTTAACACAGGTCCCTGATGAAGTAGAATTTGAAATTTTACAGATTTCAAGCTTTCCCTGATTTCATGGCTGGTTTTGTTCAGAGATCTTAGTGTCTGGTGAGATAGTTTAGGTTCTGAAAGATACTATGAGTCAGTTGTGTTACTCCATCTTTCATACAGGGGTAGAAGTGAGAATCTCACCAGGACTGTGAACCATGCCCTAACTTTCCAGAAAGGAAACTAAAAAGCTTCACTGTATTGATATTCTTCTGGTATGTCTAGGATGTAGAAGCAGATGGAATGATACTAGCAGATTATGTCATCCTGGGACTTTTCAGAGCATGGGTTCCTCAAAACTCCTAACAGAAATGTGTATTTCCAGACAGGAGAGGCCCATCCATGGAACCACTAACTTCTACCATCAATTAATTCCATACTGTATCACTGAAGTTTCTATTACTAACTTTCTCTTTTTCTCTCTACTTCTGACCACCTGTAGGGAAGAGTGGACAGGAGAGGTGACCCAAAACAGACCAACAGGGCATTCTATCCCATCCACATCATGCTCAGTATAAAAGCTGAGGGATCAAAGGGTCAACCTTCTTCCTTCAATGGCCGACGTCCAAGGAGGACCCTGTCTGTTCATCTGCCTTTGATCCCGATCCGAGCGTTCCTGACTCCAGATCCGGAATCCAGCTCCTGTCCATCACCGAGTCCAGCCTGGGACTTTCCCCTGTGCCTGCCGGTGATGATCACCCTGGGAGCTTGAGACGGTT